>CM076578.1:1778309983-1778405933 GCA_034641835.2 Pinus albicaulis
ATCTCTCATCACTTTACTAAAGAAAGAAATTGGATGTTCATCTTGGTTATCATTCTTTAGTAGTAAAACAACACCTAAAGTGGTGTCATAGGCAAAATTAAAAATGCTGAAGTGTTTGGTACAATCAGGGCTAGCTAGTATTGGGGCTTCAGAAATAACCTTTTTGATTTGTGTAAGAGAAAATATATCCTACACAGTCCGTTTAATCTCCTGATCCCTTTTCAGCATATCAGTGATATCTTTAACAATCTCAATATAGTTTGGTATAAATCTTCTTCAAAAATTAATCTTTCCTAAAAAAGCTTCAACTTCCTTTTTATTTATGGGAAGAGTAATTACCTCAATGGTCAAGGCTCTTTTTTGATCAATTACCACTCCTTATTTTGAGATGATGTGGCCAAGTAACTTTCCTTCCTTTATGGCAAAGAGGGATTTCTTTGGGTTGAGCGGCATTCCAAATTTTATGCACCTATCAAAAACCTTTCTCAAGTGTTTTAAGTGCTTTTCATCAGAGTTTAAAAACACAGTTAGATCATATACATAGATAAAAATAAATTTATTGATTTTTCCAACAAACTGATCTGAAATAGATCTGAAATAATACTGAAGTAGAACTAAATATTTGCCAACAGTGAATTGATTGTTAACTTGATCACTTAGTGTGGAAGACTGAAGGAAAAAAATTGATTTTACGACTTAATCCAGAACTTCAGAAGCATAAATAAACATGAATTTGCATCAAGTAATAGAGACAAAAGACAACAAACATTGATTACGGAGTTCGTCCCTGGTGGACTACATCTTTCGGTCCGCTTTCAAGATGGGCGTCTATTTTATTAAGGATTAATCCGAGGAAGCCTTTACGCAGAAATTCACCAAATTGAGCGTGCTTGTAGGAACCTCTAGTCTCTGTCAAAAGAAAGCTCTCTCTCCTAGCTTTCCAACACCTATTTTGGTCCCAATTCCGCCTCCGGATGACCAAGATTCACTGAAAACAAAACTACCTCTCTCTTCAGAAATATGAACACAAGCCTTCAAAATCACTCCTCCTCTTTCATCATGAGAAATGGTGGTTTTATAATGTATGTTCAGGTCCAATCTCGAACTCCTTGAGCCAGAAATGGCATATGGTTGAATGAAATTAAATGATATTTGGTGGATTAGGTTCTCCGTCTTGTAAACTTCTTACAACTAAGGCATTGGGTGATATGGTGGTTTAAAATTAACATAGCGCATATAATACAAAACCCACAAATTGACCATAGTATAAAAAGAGGCACTATCATTCTACAAACAATGGAAAGATCTGAAGGTTTGCATGTGACTGGGTTGCGGTCTAACCATTGGTTACCACTTGGTGGTTAAGTTCTGTGGCTTCAACAAATGGTTCCACTACGGTCAACCTCCAAACTGTTCAGATGTTGTTACAGCAGTGGTATTTTCCCGACGGTCTCTGCTGCGGTTAAGTCTGATAACATTCTTACTATGTTCACATGTTGATTGCAATCTCCGACGTGGTTAGAATGCCGCGGTCAAGCTATTTAATATGTATATCTTATTAAATAGTCTGAAAGGGGTTTTTTACATATATTTCCGAAAGGCTTATGTCAAAGGTTTAATACATAGGTTTATAACCATAGGTTTGATATAGTTTAAACCCATTACATAATGTAAACACCATAATGTCATTTGCACTAGGTTTATGATTTATGATTAATACCTTAGGATTAATGAATTAGGCCTTATCACATTACACCATGACCTTATATTATGAACCATAGGTTTATACCACATTTACCATGACATTTCCACACCATGAAATCACATTTTTTCTTTCACCATGACTGAAGAATTTCATGGGACAAATTGGAGAAACTGAAGAACTGAAGACTGAACTAATCTTCAATGAACTGATACAAGATCCTCCTGGATCAATCCTCTCCACTTGAAAGCTTTTGGACCAAAAAAAGTTTGATTTAAGCAGATATCAGGTGAGGGTATAGCTCCCTCACTCTTCCGATCTCCATCCACCTCGCCTTACTTGGATTCATGCCCTTAAGTCCCACTTGAATATATTCAACATCTCCTCACCTTGAAGTGCGAACTTTCCTATCCAAGATGGTATCTTCCTGCAACTCATTCATATAATTAGGTGCTAAGTCATCAAGGTAGGAATATGTGTATCTTCATCTGGATCGATGATCATCAGAGGTTCATACAACTTAAGATTTTCTACATTTACAACTGAATAAATACGCATGTAAGGTGGTAAATCTAACCGGAATGCATTATTTCCAATCTTTTCCACAATATTGAAAGGACCATACCTGATGGCTTTGAGTTTCTTACCTTCACCTTTCAACCTATATTTACTGATATAAAACCATACCTGATCACCAACCTAAAAATGATGATCCACTTGATGCTTGTCATGGAGCATTTTGTACTTGGCCTGACTCTTCTCTAACTAATCCTGAACTGCTAGATGTATCTATTGTATCCGTTGAATGAACTTAACTAATTTGTTTGAATCATCGTGTCCATCCATTTTATCTTCTTCACTGAACATGAAGTCCATCGGTGAATTTGGTATATACTCAAAACATGTTTCAATTGGTGATCAATTAGTCAAAGAATGTAAGGCTCGATTGTAAGCATGTTGCACATAAGGTAAAGATTCGTCCCACAACTTAGGATGTTTGCTGCAGTAACCTCGGAGAATATGTATCACTTTCATGTTCACCACTTTTGTCTATCCATCGGTCTGTGGATGAAAATTTGTGCTCTTCTTCAGCTTTGTGTCCATGAGTCCCCACAAAGTGGACCAAAACTTTCCTACAAAGCGAGTGTCTCGGTCGGAAATGATGGAACTAGGTAATCCAAAATGAACCCTTGTTGAAAGAACATCTGTGCAGTCTGTTCAACAGTCACTTGCTTTTTTCATGGAACAAGAATGCACATCTTGCTGAAACGATCAACCACGACATACATGTAATCATGCCCTCTCCTAGACATAGGAAGTCAAAAACAAATTCCATGGAAATGTTTTCCCATGGTTCCGAAGGAAGTGGAAGTGGCATATACAAACCAATCTTTCGATTGCTTGGTTTACTTGTTGAACACATAACACATCCTTTAAGGTACTTAACAACTATTTCATACATGCGAGGCCTGTAGCCATACCTTTGAATTTGTGCCATTGTCTTGCTTGCGCCAAAATGCCTTGAAATGCGAGAAGAATGTTCTTCTCGAATAGCATGGACCCTTTCTGTCTATGGTATGCAAAAAATTACCCAAATGATATAACAACCTGTCATGAACATGAAAATTGACTTCTTCCACCTAAGTACCATGAGTTAGTGATTCATAAATATCTTTGAAATCAACTTTTGTACTAGATTGTTCTAAATAACTTTAATGTTTTAAAGAATTATTCTGCAGCACTACTAAAGCATTCAAAGATTGTCTAGACAAAATATCATCCACTTTGTTTGTTACACCTTTCTTTTACTTAATTACTAAGTGAAATTGTTTAAGAAATTCCATCCATATGTAATAGAAATATTGTTGCAACTTAGTCTATGACTGAAGGCACTAAAGCAGCTATTGATATGTGTGAATCATTGTTTCCTTACCCATTAAGTAGTTTTTCCATTTCTTTACACTTTCAACCAAAGAAAACGGTTCTTTATCATATGTCGGATAATTTATAACTTCCTTAGAAAAAGTTTCTGAATGAAAACAAATAGGTTTCTACTTTTTGTAGTAAAAATGCACCCATTGCAGAACCACTAAAATTTGTTTCAATTTCAAATGGATGTTGAAGATCTGGTAAAGCTAAGATTGGTGCTGTGACAATTTTCTGCTTAAGTGTATCAAAATCTTTTTGTTGTTTCCCTCCCCACTGATAGGAAACTTTAGAACCTGTTAAAGAATGTAACAATGATGCAATCAAGTAAAACTGAGAAATTAATTTTCTCCAATATTGAACTGCACCTAGAAAACTCCTAACTTCAGTCACATTCTATGGTCTTGGCCACTTAACAATCACATCGATTTTATATGGATCTATTTTCAAATGACCACCTCCAACGATGTAACCAAGATACATCAATGAAGTTTTTCCAAACTCACATTTGGACAGTTTAAGGTACAATTTTTCCTTTGCAACACTTTGAAGACTTGTTTAACATGCCTAACATGCTCTTCCATACCAGAACTGAAAATCAGGATATCATCTAAGTAGATTATGACAAAATTATCAATGTATGGATGAAATACATCATTCATAACCCACATTAAAGTTGTTGGAGCATTACAAAAACCAAAAGGCATCACTAACCATTCAAATATTCCCTCCCTAGTTTTAAATGCAATTTTCTAGATGTCATTTTCTGCAATGTGAATTTGATGATAACCACTACGCAAATCCAAATTAGTGAAATAAACAACATTTTTCAACTGTTCAAGTAAATGATCTATCCTGGGAAGAGGATACCGGTTCTTTATTGTGATTTTTTTAAGGCCCTAAAGTCGACACACATTCTCCATGTATCGTATTTCTTAGGAACCAAAATTATGGCTGAACCACATGGAGATCAACTGGGTCGAATGAAGTCTTTTTCAACCATATCTTGATTTGTTTCTTTATTTCTTAATTCTCTATAATTGACATGTGATACATTCCGACATTAGGAAGAGGGGCATTAGACATCAATTGTATCTCATGTTGTATTTCCCGTTTAGGAGGTAGATGTTTTGGTTCTTTATATAGACTTTGAAAATAATCTACCACTTTAACCAAACTATCTTTAAACTAAGATAAACAACCTGAAAAAGCATCATGTTGATCCTTATGTTGTTCTTTTACAACCATGAGTACATATATATTACTTGAACTTATTAGTCTCTTCATCTAATTAGCAATAACTAAATCCAAGTGTGTTTTGATTTTATATGCCTGGACAACGTATTATGATTCCATCTATCTTAAGATGATATTTATGCTCTTTCCTATGAAACACAACATCACGATCATAGATATAAATACTTCCTAGAACTACTCCACATATGTCTAATGGAATCACATCTAAATCCACTTCATCAATGTAATTAGCTGTGATGGAAAATTTTAAACGACACTGCTTTGTGACATTAATCTGAGTCTTTTCTTTTAGCCAACCTAATGGGTATGGTCTTGGATGATTCTGTGTCTCCAAACCTAATTTCTTAACTAATTCTTCAGATATTAAATTTACCTTTGATCCACTGTCAAACAATGTATCTATTTTTGTGTGCTTAGAAGTTACCCTTATGTAAAATTAATTCAAGTCTTTTATCCTCATCCAGATGATTTGTTTTTGAAGAAGATGCAAAAGTACTAGAACTTGAACTAGTGTCAGAACTTTTACCTGTCAAAACCATTGTGGTTATTTTCCTCTCATCACATGAGTCAGAGCCCAAATCATTTGGATTTTTGTATTAGCCTTATTTTCACCTTTATTTTTTTAGAACTTATTTGGTCTGAATCTTGGGTGAAGTTTTCAACACCTAGCTTCATCATGTCCGATCCTCTGGCAGTGAGAACAAGAAGCTCTTCCACCTTCCTTTTGAGATGCCGTTGATTTCTTTCCCTTTGAACTGTTGTTCCTCTTGATGTGTTTGGAATCCTTGATTGCCAACTATTTGGATGATTTCTGTGAAAAATTGAATGGTCTGCCACCTGATTCAATATGTATGGCTTGAACACACACTTCATCAAAGTCATTAGGATTAAACATCAATAACATATTTTGTAAATATGAATGTAAATTGCCAATGTACTTTAATAAAGTTTCACGTGTATCCAATGGAATACCAAGTGCCAAAGCTTTCTTCCTGACCTCCTAAACAGTCTGCCCTTTACCTTGCCTCAAATTATGCCAATCAATAACAACTTGCTGTATGTATCCCAAAAGATAGAATTATTTTCTGAGAGCTTTTAAAAACTTAGACCACGAAGAGATGAATTTACCTTTCCACTTTAAATCTACTTGAGTTTTACTTTCCCACCAGATTAAAGCTATTCCACCCATTATAAGTGTAGCTAACCGAATTTTTGTTCTTTCATCATAATTTTTCTGAATTCTACAATACACTTTTAACTGTTTAATCCAGCTATCTAGCTTTCAAGATTCATTTCTCCATCATAAATAGGTAGTTCAAATTTTACATCAAGTTTCAAAAGAGATGATTTCTGAGGTTTCTTTTTAGTTTCAGAATCTGAATTGGAAGAAGAAGAAGATGATGATGATGATGATGAATATGATGGAGGAGAAGGAGCTTTATCATATTTTCTTTTTCCCTTGTCCTTCTTCGATGCCTTTGAAGAAGAAGTTGCATCTCCCACCTTCCTAACTTCGTAGAGTTCTCCCAACATCTGTTGCATGTTTAAAACAATTTTTTGAACTTGTTCTTCGCCGATGAAATTCACTTAAGGAGTTTCACTCGCATAGGGTCCTCCTATTGTCAATCGTTGAGCGACTTTCCGCTTCCCAACTTTTGAGTCGTTCTGCTCGAGCGTTCCTGCTCCACGTCGCAATCTGGACCTGGTTTACCATTCAATGGAAAAAATCCTACAACAAAACTTGCTTTGATACCAAAATATATGATCTGAAATAGATCTGAAATAATACTGAAGTAGCGCTGAATATTTTCCAATAGTGAATTGATTGTTAATTCGATCCCTTAGTGTGGAAGACTGAAGGAAAATCGTTGATTTTAAGACTTAATCCAGAACTTAAGAAGCATAAATAAACATGAAATTGTAGAAAATAATAGAGATAGAAGACAACAAACATAGATTATGGAGTTCGTCCCTGGTGGACTACATCTCCAGGTCCGCTTCCAAGATGGGCATCTGTTTTATTAAGGATTGATCCAAGGAAGTATTTACAAAAAAATAAACTATACTGAATGTGCTCGCAGGTACCTATGGTCTCTGTCAATAGAAAGCTCTCTCTCCTAGATTTTCAACGCCTGTCCTGGTTCTCAATTCCACCTCCAGATGACCAAGATACACTGAAAACAAAATTTCCTCACTCTTATAGAATCTGATTATAAGTCTTCAAAATCACTCCTCCCTCCATCATGAACAAAGGTGTTTTTTATAATGCAGGTTCAGGTTCAATCTCGAACTCTCTGGTCCATAATTGGTATATGATTTTACATTGAATGAGCATTGAGCTCTCGGTGCAATAGAAGTGAAACCCCTTGGCACTAAGTTCATGGTGGTTGAATTTAAACTTATCGCATATTGAATAAGAAACCCAAAATATGACTTTGGTCTAAAAATAAACACCGATAGTCAGCAGATGGCAGAGTGGTGAATAACCTACCATGTGACTGATCTGTGGTCTAACCATTAGTTGCCACCCGTTGGTTAAGTCCTGATGGTTTTGCAATGGTCTTGGCTATAGGCTTCATGTGACAATTGTCATATTAATTAATTGTGGTCTCTCGAGGGTCAGCACTTGTTTGGTGGGAAGCAAAGACACAAGAGGAAAACAAGAAATATGGTAAGATTATTCTATCATGGTCAGATTTCATTGTTGCTATTAAACAACAGTTTTATCCATTATCTCATATGCAAAAAGCCATCATGAACTGGCAGAAATTTAAGCAGTTAAAGGGACAAAATGTGCAAGAATACACCCAGGAATTTAGGAGAAGATCACTTTTAATAGGGCTGGATTTGCAGAGCCAAGACACTTTGCTAAAGTACATAGGAGGCTTACATAACCACATAAAACATACTATTCTCATGTTTAACCCCACCAATCTAGATGAAGTTTATGTTCAGGCCACACATATAGAAGTTAGCGCGAAGAACATTCCTGAAGAGGGTAGGAAGAAACCTTTTAAGGGTAAAGCCAAGGAGAAAACCCCAAAAGGTAAAAACAAAAAGAATTCATTTGTTAAGAAAGAGGTAGAAAAAGTGACTTGTAAACATTGTTCAAAAGAAGGCCATGATGAAACTCATTGTTGGAAATTACATCCAGAATTGAGGCCAAAGAAAACCAATAACAAAGGGAAACATAAAATTGTTGCTACAGCTCAACATGACTTAGGGTCTGATTCAGGTGATGAGACTAAAATTATAGCCATGGGATTAAAGAACATGAAGGGAAAATAAATTGAAACTAAACCCATTATCAGTACATAAAATTGTCACATAAACACTCCAAATGAATAAGAAAGAATAGAATTGTTTCATGTGAGGGTCATATCCAAGCATATCAAGATATACACATTGTTTGACAGGGGGTCACAAGCAAACTTAATCTCTGAATATTTGGTCAAAAAACTTAACCTTGAGACCATACCACATCTAAAACCATATCCATTGGGTTTGATTTGTAAGGATGAAAATATACAGGTTACAAGGAAATGTATATTGAGGTTTGCAATCACTGCAAGCTTTGTTGACACAGTTGAATTAAATGTGGTTCCTCTTGACATAACTGATATTGTATTAGGGAGTCCTTACTTGTATGACAGGAAAGTGGTCTTCTATCACCATGAGAAAAAGTATCATTTATTCAAAGATGGTAAGGAGTTCATTGTTAGAGCACACCACAAGAAGACAAATATTGCTTTGGTAAATGCTAGACAGGTAAAGAGGCCGGTAAATTCAAGTAAGAATTTTGTTCTTCTTATGATTAAGCCCAAAGATGATATTAATCATGAATATTTTGAGGGATATGAACCTAAGTTGAAATAATAATTATATGATGTGGTTAATGGGCATCATGAGATGTTTAAGGAGCCAACAGGATTACCTCCAAAAAGGAAAATTCAACATGAGATTCAGTTGCAACAGGATTATCCTCTTCCAAACATTGGTATGTATCGCATGTCGATAATGGAGAATGCTAAAATAAATAGGCAAATCAAATATATGTTGGATAAAGGTATCATAAGGCCAAGCACCTCGCCATGCAGTTTAGCCATAGTCTTAATACCAAAGAAAGATGGGACTTGGCGCATGTGTGTATATTTTCGAGCTTTGAACAAAATTACGGTAAAAAATCATTACCCACTCTCAAGAATAGATGATTTTCTTGATCAACTAAAAGAAGCAAAATTTTTCATTAAGTTAGATTTACGAAGTGGATATCATCAAGTAAGAATTGCAAAAAGTGATATATAGAAAACTGCATTCAAAACCAAACAAGGACTATTTGAGTGGCTAGTTATCCCTCATTAGGGGAATTTTGAGGTCTAAAATGGGCCTCCTAAGGAAATTATAAAATAATAGTGGAAATAATAAAATAATATTTGATTACATCATCAAATTTTAGAGGGAATAAGGAAAAAACTACTTTTTCAACTCGTATTTTCAACTTATCTCCCAAATGTTTAACTCAAATTTCGAGTGGGAGTACTCGTTGGATGCAAAATTTAATTCCCCGTCCACGTTTTTTCATGTATTTCTCATTTTTCATGTAGCAGGGTCCTTCAAAAGTATGCAACATGGATACTCCTTGGATGAGGAATTAAATTTTGCATCCAACGAGTACTCGGGCTCGAATTTTGAGTAAAAGCTTTGGGAGATAAATTGAAAATACAAGTGAAAAAAGTAGTTTTGTTATTTTATTATTTTTTCATATTTATACCCTTTTACTTAAAAAATGGTTAATCATCCCCCATGGTTGACATCATTATCTTGAATCCTATTAGTTATTATAAAGTTTATTTTGGTTGTACATTTTTCTTAGGAAGCCCATTTTAGACCTCAAAATTTCCCTAATGTTTGGTTTATGTAATGCACCAGCAACTTCTATGCGGCTTATGGATAATTTTTTGCGACCATTCCTTGATGACTTTTTTATTGTGTACTTCGATGATATTTTGATTTTCAGCAAAACAAGAGAAGATCATGTCTTGCATGTAAATAGAGTGCTTGATATTTTGAAGAAAGAGAAATTGTTTCTTAAGATGTCAAAATGTGAGTTTGGAAATACTTCTTTGGTCTATTTGGGACATATTGTAGCAGGAGGAGAATTGAGGATTGATTCTTCTAAAGTGGAGGCCATTGTGAATTGGCCCACATCAAAACAGTTACCGAGATAAGAAGTTTCTTAGGTGCAACTCAATATTGGAGGAAATTTATTGCTAACTTTTCTTCCATCGCAACTCCTATGCATGTAGTGACAAGTGTGAAGAAAGGCTTCTAATGGGGAGGAAAACAATATAAAGCTTTCATAGATTTAAAAGACAAGATCAATTCAGCTCCAACCCTTGCACTACCAAATTTGAGACAGCCATTCGAGATACAAAGTGATGCTAGTGACTATGCCATGGGCGTAGTCCTTTTGCCGCATGGTAAGCCTATCGCCTTTCAATCATAAACATTTAATGGTGTTGTGAATAATTATCCTACATACGACAAAGAACTATATGCATTGGTACAAAGTGTCAAGAAGTGGAAACACTACTTGATGGATAAAGAGATTGTTGTACACACCGATCACCAACCATTACAGTACTTGCAGTCGCAAAAAAAATTGTAGCTATCAAGACATTTCAGGTGGATGGGATTTCTTCAACAATTTCACTTGGTTATAAGGTACAAAAAAGGTGTATTAAATAAAGTTGTAGATACGCTTTCTATACCAATAATTTGTGCTTCTACTTTACTCAAAAATGATTCTATTGTACATGAGAGTTACATAGAACAATATACACATGAAGTTGATTTCAAAGATGTGTATGCTAGTTTGAGTGAAGGGAATCAAGTTGAAGAAAGAGATTATCACATGCATCACAATTTGTTGTTTCATTTGGGAAATATATGTATTCCACAAGGAGAGAGGCTAAGTGTCATGAGATAAGCTCATTCTTCCCTTATTTCTGGACACTTTGGGGTAAGAAACACAGTGGCGCATCTATAAAGGTATTTTTATTGGCCTCGCATGATAGATAGTGTTTCACGTTTTATAAGAGGTTGTTCTATGTGTGAAACAAGTAAGCCTAGTAATAGGAAGCTTGGATTGTACACACCACTATTGGTACCATCAAGGCCATGGGAGAGTGTCTCCATGGACTTTGTTGGAGGTCTACCTATGTCAAGAAAGCAACATGATTATCTTTTTGTAGTTTTGGATAGATTCAGTAAAATGTGTATCCTTATGCCATGTAAGAAGACCATTACTGTTGAACATACTACTGAACTTTGTTTTCAAAATGTTTGGGTTCATTTTGGATTTCCCACTTCTATTGTTCGTGATAGGGATTCCAGGTTCATTGGGAATTTTTGATCAAATCTATGGAGAATGATGGACACAAAATTGAAAAAGAGTGTCTCTTTTCATCCACAAGCAGATGGAAAAATCGAAGTGGTGAATAGAAAAGTTGTGCATCTATTGAGAGGATATTGCATCAAACATCCTAAATTGTGGGATGAAAAACTGCATTACATTCAGCACACTTACAACTGGGAAAAACACTCTTCAACACAAACCTCACCTTTTGAAGCATGCTTTGGGTATTTTCTAAAATCACCATTAGACTTCAACTTTGGAAGGATGTTGCAATTGATGGCCATAGTGATATTGATAAGGCTCGAAATTTCATTGACCAAATTCAGATGATACATCAACAAGTTCAAGAAAAGCTTGAGAAAAGTCGAAGAAAATACAAATAGAGGCATGACAAACACTGGATTGATCATAAGTTTCAAGAGGGAGATGAGGTATGGTTGCACATTAGCAAAGAAAGGATGCAAGGGGAAGGTAAAAAAATCAAACCCATTCACTATGGTCCTTTCAAGATCATAAAAAATGTAGGTAATATTGCATTCCAACTTGATTTTCCTTCTTACATGCAAATGTATTCAGTTGTTAATGTTGAAAACTTACGCTTATGAGCCTCCTTTGATCAATGATCAAGGAAGTGATGTTCAGTTACCTTCTATTGAATATTTCTTGCCAAAATTTTTGGATGAGCTCAAAGAAGATACAATTCTTGACAGGAGGACAAGAGCATCAAAAAGTGGACGTGTTGACTACCTTCAAGTTGGGCTCAAAGGCAATAAACCAAGCAAGGAAAAATGGATGGAGATTGGAAAGGTGAGGGAGTTGTACCCTCGTCTACTAAATAGGTAATCAAGTCTTTTGGGGTCCAAAAGCTTTCCAATGGGGAGGAATGATCAGGAGTTCATAAATTTTTCTCAAAATTCAAAGTTACAGAATTATATTGAAACCAGAATAGTTGTGTAGATCTCGTCTTCCTAATTCCAGAGCTGCGAACGGTTCAAAAAACCGATGTCGTATGAGGAAGATATTGCGTTCTGATCAAATATGACAGAAATGGGAGTTATGGAGATGCAATTCTTTCAATAGATAACAAGTATCAGTGTGAAGGATGAATGATGGTTATTAGATCAAATAAGAAATAGTGGGAGATCAACAAGAGAGATCTCATCGTAGTTGAGAAACATCACACATCACATAGAATAGAGTTTACTGTTAAAGAGTTTTGCAAGTTAAATTATATAACTCATGATGCGACGAGGAGGACCACGTGTTGGCGAAGGTCCAAGCGCTATCGCCCTTCGCAAGCGATACAATTTAGTCTTTAATGGTAAATGTGAGGGACACAGATATGCGATAAGTGGAACTTGCGATGCGACATTGCCATCGCAACTTCGCATCGGCGTATATATTGTTAAATTGTTAAAGTTACTTGTTAAATCATGTCATCTGCGAAATTGTATGTTTCCCAATATGCGATGTCGCATAATCTGCGATCTGCGATATGTTTGAATGCGATATTGCGACATTTTCCTGGTTTCTAAGTATTATGGCCATTGTGCATTAAAAATTTTATGTGGGCCACAGTCAAAGCCTAACCGATGTCAACAAACCACAGTCCACGTTAAACTGCAGTCAGGAGCAGAGGTTCCGCTAATTTTCAAGCCATTAACGGTTGGGCTGCGCATGTGGCCATCAGCCTAACCATAACAGTAATTGTGTGGCTTTATTGGTGGAGCAGATCGGGGCATGCCAAATTTGGCGATCAACCCTAATTTATCTCCAGTTACCTGGAGTTCTCCACATTTAGTGGATTTTTCCTAGAAGATATTGGGAAAAAGTGTAAGAGGCTCAATTTTCAACCATTCTGAGTGAATGAAGAGTCATTATTAACTAATTGGAGCATTATGAAGCCATTGGTGTAGATAAAACAACCATTAGAGCACTTTAACTACATGTAATAGCAAAATTTTGAGCAAAATGAAAGAGGGACAAGCCATTGAGTGTTGGACCCGCAGATGTAGCCCAGGAGGGGTGAACTTCTTCATCATGCCTACTATGTAAAATTCATGTGGTGACTTATTTATCTATTTTAAATTTATTTTCAGTGTTATTTAGGTTTATTTTATGCTTATAATTCACTAAATTTTATATATAATTCATGGAAAAACTCCTTAATCCTTATGCAAACTAATGAACCAATTATGCACATGTTTTTAAAACTGAAAGACCCTTAGCACATAAAAACTAATACAATCATTTCAGATGAGGGTGTCTATTTATAGATGCATGAGAAAATTCCATTTATATATGAGGTCTATTTATAGATGTATGTGCAAGTTCTATTTATAGATTGCATGTCTATTTATAGATGCATGTTGACTATTATTATCCCTTAATATTAGTTGGACAATAAACAATAATCATTTCTCAATGAGCACTTGGAAATAGTTAACTGAAGTGGAAAATCAGTTACCTATAGGAATTTCGAGGTGAGTGGTTGGTTGGTGGGACATGCAAGTGGATTTAGTTGTAACTGAGTGATTCGAAGTTGTAATAGAGTTGGAAGTGTATTTATGAAAGTTGTAAAGTAGTTTAACTCAGTTAAGTGAGTTAAACTCAGTTGTGCTAGTTGTAACTAAAGATACACTAGTAAGAGATCAAATGAATTAATTATTAATTAATTCACAATCAGTGATCTCACATGCAACTGAAGATTTACTACTATTAATTACATGCATGTCAGATCCAGTGGAGACCCAATTGAGACATAGGTGAAAGGGATAAATTGACTATCATTTTTGACATTATCGGTTGCACACATGCAACCACACACACATTGGATGTTCCATGAGGATTGCACAGTCAGGGAAAGCAGGATTCCATTCATTCGGGGATTGTTATCAGCTAGGATTGCACAGTGGAGGCAGGTTGTCTGGAGACAGTAAATTTGCTAAGGAACTTACCAATTTTTGTATGACAGTGTGAGACAGTTAGCTATTGTACTGAGAGCTCTTGGATTGGAGCTTTGTATGTAATTGTTTCATGACCCATGATATAATACATAATAGAAGATAGTGGGGTTTTTAGCTATATGCTTTTCCTGGGAAAATCATTTGTGTTATGTCTGATTGAACTTTCTTCATGATATTGCTATTGGCGATTATGTTTTAAATTTCGCAAAGATTTTGTAGAAGCAATTTTGTATTTAACAGTGGCATATAATTGTTAGATCGGGAGAATCTAGGAAATACATATTTTGTATTAAATTTCTACATGGTATTGGAGCATAGGAGATTGCAATTGTGAAGTAGGAGCTGATTTTGTTGGTGGAAAGAATTCAAATTTGCAGAAAGACTTTCTTGGTGCTACAGCTAAGTTAACATCGAAATGAATTTCAATGGCTTGAGGTTAGAGTATGCACTCGAGGGCAGCTCGAACTACATTTCTTGGAAGGATAGGATGGAGGCGGTGCTCGAAGATAATGGCTTGAAGCAATTCATTGACAATGATTTTCCTAAGCCTATTTCGACAGATGCTGCATTACTTGATGCATGGCAAAAGACATTGGAAAAGGTAAGGAGGATTCTATTGGAAGGAGTATGACACCACATTGTCTCAAGCCTTCATGGGAAAGTCACACCATATGCTATGTGGAAGGCTTTAATGGATCTTTTCCAAAGTAGCAGCGACCATAGGAAATTGGTGCTCAAAGACAAACTCAGGAAGATCAAGATGGAAAAGGGCGAAAACATTCCAAAGTATCTCACGAAGTTTTTCCAATGTCGGGATGAATTGGGGAGTGTGGAAATAACTGTTGTTGATGATGATTTGGTGAGCTTGGCTCTCTCAGGACTTCCTAATATTTGGCACAGTTATGAAGACTCTGTCAATGGATGGGAAAAATTGTTGGATTGGGAATGACTGTGGTTAGATCTGGTGCAGGAGGAGTTCAGGCAGAACACCAGAGATGGCTCTTCATCAAAACATGATGATGAAGAGGATTGTGCTTTGGCTGCCAAGGCGAAGAAGGGGGAGGGGAAGAAATTTCATTCTAAATCTGAGTCTAAAGGAAAGAAGTTGGATATGTCCAAGGTGAAGTGTTTTCACTATTACGAACATGGGCATCTTGCTACTAACCGTCCACAAAATAAGAAGAACAAGAAGATTGTTGGAGTTGCATCTAGTGAGGCCCTTGTCTCGCAATTTGAACTTGACTTCTCCTTGATCGCATGCATGGTTTCAAGTGCATTGGGATTGGTGTGGTATTTGGATAGTGGTGTTTCCTTTCACATGACGGGAGATAAGGAGCTTTTCACTGACTTGGAGGAGAAAAATCTCCAGATGCATATAGAGATGGTTGATGATGGATGATACATTGCGACTGGCATTGGTACCATTACCTTTCAGAGGGATTCAGGTAAACCATTTCAATTGAAATATGTTATGCATGTTCCAAGTCTGAAGAAAAACTTGGTCTCAGTCGCAATGTTGGAGGATAGAGGCTATGACGTTGTTTTCAGCGATGGAAAATATTTACTGTGACATAAAACAACTGGCCAAGCCAAGAGGATAGGGATTCGAGTTAAGAATCTCTACAAGCCGAAGGTAGATGGCTATGCTGCCATGATGGGCAAGGCAAAAAAAGTGGTGAGCTGGGATGGGGGTGAATTATGGCACAGGCGATTGGGCCATCTTCATCATGAAGCCTTGAAAGTCATGCAACAAATATCTACTGTACTTCCAATGGGAACACTTGCTCAGTTAGATCAGTGCAACAGTTGTACCATGGGGAAGTATGTAAAGTCCACCTTTCATGAAAAGGAGAACCATGCTTCAGGGATCCTTGAGAGAGTTCACACAGATGTGTGTGGACCATTCTCGGCTGCTTCAACATCAAAAAATAAGTACTATGTTATTTTTGTTGATGAATTTTCTCGTAAATGATGGATATTCTTCATGCAGAAGAAGGATCAAACATTCTCAAAGTTGTGTGAGTTTAAAGCATTGGTGGAGAAAGAGTCGGGGAAGCAAGTAAGGGCTCTGAGGAGCGATAATGGTGGAGAATGCATCTCTAACGAATTCAAAAACTTCTACAGCAAAGAAGGAATTCAAAGAGAACTCATAGTGCCTCATATCCCACAGCAAAATGGGGTCGCGAAGAGGAAGAATAGAGCGATCGTGGGTGGAGCATGAGCGATGTTGCATGATCAACGCCTACCAATGAATTTGTGGGCGTAAGCATGCAACAGTGCGGTTTATGTGAAAAACCGTTGTCCTCATAGAATACTTAGCATGAGTACACCTGAAGAAGCTTTCACTAGTAAGAAAATGGATGTTTCACACTTTAAGATTTTTGGCTCATTCGTTTATGTGCATGTGACCACGGACGCCAGGAAGAAGCTGGAGCCGACTTCTGAAGTTGGGATATTTTTGGGGTACATAGAAACACCCCATAATTATTGTGTGTATTTTCCAAACAGTCTAATGACTGTGGTGCGACAGGATATAAAATTCGATGAGGGGAAAGCCATGTGGTTGTCACTTGAGAGGGAGTTGGACTTGCATGTGGAGGAGGAACTGTTGGTTCCCAAAGATGAGTCTCTAAATGTGGATCAACCACAGGAGGAGGTTCATGGAGTGGAGGAGTCCACTCACGTAGAGCCAACCATCAGAACTAGCAGAAGGTGTACCACAGAAGCTGATAGACAGAGACTTGATGTTGCACAGAATGTAGGAGCCCCTACTTCACAACGCAGACAAAGACAGTCTCCTGACTGATTTACTGGATACATAGCTCTCATGAGAAAATGTATTTTGACTGAGCCATCTTCCTTTCAGGAAGCAGTGCAAGAGCCCACATGAGTAGATGCAATGGTGGAGGAGTATGACTCCATCTTCAAAAACAGTGCCTGAGAAATTGTTCCAAGGCTAGTTGATAAATCAATGGTAGGTTTGAGATGGATCTACAGGGTAAAGCAAGTTGTTAATGGGAGTGTTGAGAAATACAAGGCCAGATTTGTGGCCCAGGGCTTCTCACAGTTGAGGGGATATATTATGAAGAAAACTTTGCACCTTTCGTAAGTTATTCTTCCCTAAGGACCATCCTTACTCTCTCAGCGCAGATGGGCTGACGCATTCATCAGATGGATGTGAAGACTGAATTTCTCAATTGGATCATTTAAGAAGATGTGTACATAGAGTAGCCTGAAGGATTTTAAATCTTTAGCAGTGAGTCGCATGTGTGCCAACTCAAAAGAGCATTGTATGGGCTGAAACAAGTACCCCATGCTTGGTACACTCGGATAGACAACTATTTCACCAGACTGGGCTTCACCAAAAGTAAGGCGGATGAAAACCTATACCAAATTGTGGTGGAGGGTAAGCTTTTAATCATTGTTCTTTATGTTGATGATTTAAAATTTACTCGTGATGAGAAGTTGATACACTCATGCAAGGAAGACCTTGCAAAGGAGTTCGAGATGAAATATATGGGCATCCTTCACTATTTCCTTAGATTGGAAATATGGCACCGAGATGGTGAAATTTTTGTGTCTCAAGGAAAGTATGCAAGGGAGATATTGGGTAAGTTTCACATGGAGGGCTGCAAACCCATGGATACTCCTCTTCTAGGAAACTGGAGGAAAGAGGATGCTACATTTGGAGAGGTAGAGGATGCTACTATCTATCGATGGTTAGTGAGTTTGCTATTGTATCTAGTGAACATGAGACCGGACATTTTCTATGTGGTTAACCAACTGAGTCAAGCGATGGTTGAGCCTACCAAGCTCTTTTGAAAGGCGTGCAAGCATGTCCTGAGATACCTGAGTGGCACATATGAGTATGGTTTATGGTACAGACAAACGGATGATGTGAAGTTGCATGGCTTCACGGATGCAGATTGGGTAGGCAGCCCATCGGACAGAAAGAGCACATCAAGGGGGATCTTTAGCATTGGATCTATAGTTGTTTCTTGGTATAGGAGGAAGCAGAGATCCGTGGCACTCAGTTCAGTGGAAGCAGAATACATGGCAGCGAGTCAAGCTACATGTGAGGCTATCTGGATGAGAAAGATCTTGGTTGGTTTGTTTGGTTCTCATTTAGATCCGACAGTGATTCATTGTGATAATCATAGTTGCATTAAACTCTTGATTAATCCTGTATTTCAGGATAGATATAAGCATATAGATATCTAGTATCATCATATCAGAGATTGGGTGCAGAGGAAGATCACGTTGCTTCAGTACATTCCTACGGAAGATCGGGATGCAGATATTCTGACGAAGGCACTCACCAGGAGCAAATTCGAATACCATAGAGACAGGATCGGGGTGAAGGATAATCCCTTTCTTGTTGAGAGGGAGTGTTGAGATTCAACAAGAAGATCCTAGTGAAAATTATGCACCTACACTAGGATGGAGCCTCAGGCTATTTTTAGGTTGATGTCTATTTATAGATACATGAGCAAATTCTATTTATAGATGAGGTATATTTATAGATGTATGTGCAAGTTCTATTTATATATTCCATGTCTATTTATAGATGCATGTTGACTATTATTATCCTTTAATATCAGTTGGACAATAAACAATAATCTATTCTCAATGAGCTCTTGGAAATAGTTAACTGAAATGGTAAATCAGTCAGATATAGGAATTTCGAGTTGAGTGGTTGGTTGGTGGGACATGAAAGTAGACTTAGTTGTAACTGAGTGATTCGAAGTTGTAACGGAGTTGGAAGTCTAGTTATGAAAGTTGTAGAGTATTTTAACTCAAGTGTTTCGTGAGATTGTGGATAATCCGACAAACTCTTCAGTAAACAATAACCACAGGAACTTGAAAACCAATATTTTAACTCAATTAAGTGAGTTAGACTCAGTTGTGCTAGTTGTAACTGAAGATACACTTGTGAGAGATCAAGTGAATTAATTATTAATTAATTCACAATCAGTGGCTTCACATGCAACTAAAGATTTACTACTATTAATTACATGCATGTCAGATTCAGTGGAGACCTAGTTGAGATGTAGGTGAAAGGGACATATTAACTATCAGTTGTGACATTATCGGTTGCACACATGCAACCACACACACATTGGATGTGCCCATGAGGATTGCACAGTCAAGACAAGTAGGATTCCATTCATTTAAGGATTGCTATCAGCTGGGATTGCGCAATGGAGGTAGGTTGTCTGGAGACAGTATATTGGCTAAGGAACTTGCCAATTTTTGTATGGCAGTGTGGGACAGTTAGCTATTGTACTGAGAGCTCTTGGATTGGAGCTTTGTATGTAATTGTTTCATGATCCATGATATAATACATAATAGAAGATAGTGGGGTTTTTAGCTATTTGCTTTTCCTAGGTAAATTATCTGTGTTATGTGTGATTGATCTTTCTTCATGATATTGCTATTGACGATCGTGTTTTAAATTTCGCAAAGATTTTGTAGAAGCGATTATGTATTTAACAGTGGCATATAATTGTTAGATCAGGAGAATCAAGGCAATACATATTTTGTATTAAATTTCTAAAAAAAAAAAAAAATTAACACTAAAAACCTACCATATGCATTTTTAAGTAATTGTGTCCTTGAAAATCTATTGATAGCATTAAAGTAGATTAAAAACCAGTAAATGTTATTGAACTAAGAGAATACACTGATAATTTTAAATCCTTGTATTGAAAATAAGAGAGGAAAAAGTAGGGCTTAGTTCCATCGGTAGTTGAACCTTTGCGTTAATTATGAGCTTGGTAATGCGACTATAAGGGGTTTCTTCTTCTAAAGAAATCTTCACCTAAAAATCGTGAATTTTTTTTAGTTAAAAGCCCTCATGTCATAAATATGGAAGAGGTTAATCAATTAAAACCTTCTTAATAACGAAAATCCAAATGTAATGGTAATCTACCCAGCAGAATCAAGCTAAGCGTGTCGTTAACTTGTGTTTACTAACACAAGCGATAGAACATATGTGAAGAATCCTTCTATACCTTGCAAAAGTCCAAAGAGTTGTTAAATTAGTAGGGCATTTCTGATATAATTCTTTAAAGAGCCTAAGAAAAGTGCAAGCAAAGTTACTCCTGCATACCACGTAATAGAAATTCAAAAAATCATATTTAAAAAATATAATCTTCCATTATACAATTATGAGATTAACTATTGCTGGTGGCTTCCTTGTAACTTGTGAGGTCTGAGGCCAGATGTGAAAAAAAATTGTGAGGAACTATCTTTCATCCTATCAAAAAAATCAAATCTGAAAATGCACTCCAAAAAACAAGTGCATTTTATACATTAACCTCAATTCAAGAAACACCGAACAAGTCAAGTAAAGCGAGGGTTGAAACCCACACCTATAATGGCTTCAATTTCATACAATGGAGATTTGAGACGCTAACGTAAATTTGGGAAATAAAAATCAAGTTAATTGAAGCCAGCACCTATCGTGGCTGCCTTTTTAAACAAAGGTCTCAATGCCTAAAATTTCGAAAGCTAAAGCATGATTCAGCTACTAATAGTTTATTTCGAGGAATGGGGCGAAAACCTTCCAAATATATCTCAATTATTTGGTACAAAGCTAGTAGGCGTTGATGAATGAGAGGAAACTGCTTTATCGTTTTCCAATGCGTTTACCTCTAAACAGGTTTTATTGTCGGCAATGCCTTATGTTTTCTTCAGATGCATTTTAAGCTTTAAACAATGTCGGTGCTGGTGGATGGCTGAACTTGATGATGCGTTTTAGGATTTTTAATGATGATTTTTTTTTTTTTTTTTCTCGTCTTCCCAAAGCTAAAGAAGGAAGCGCATCCACATTATAAAGAAAAAGATTCAATAGAAGCACAGTTTAAACTTTAAACGTCAAATCTTAGTTCACATCAACTTTGAATGCTTATGAAAACAAGTTTCAGGCCTGCCTAATCTTGCAAATAAAATAGGGGAGAGTCGCCAGTTCTTGAACACGTCGGCAATGACTCAGCACCGGCCACGTCAACATCCGCGGTGGCATGTACAACACCTGCCGGGAAGCATGCCGGTCACGTGCAGCCGGTCAGCCTGTCTTGAAACTGGTCCAGCCGGTCTCCTCCCGCGTTTTTGTGGAGCTTGGACAGCAATGTGTGCATTTTCGCTCCGGGTCTGCTTGCTGTGCGTTCGGCTCTCCGATTGTTGCGATGGTTGGCTCCAATGCCCGACCATTACGCCACCACTGTCCGCGCGCTCCCTCCTTGGCGATGGCGCCGCTGCTCGCCTGGGGGGAGCTCCCCTGGTCCTGGTTCGGCTGGATGTGCTGTGCAATCGTGGGTGGTGGAAAACCGTTGCCTGTTCTTATGAGTTCTGCTGGTGGTTTAGCCTCGGCGGTTTGGTTGTTTTTCTTAGGCGCTGTGTGGTTATGGGTCGGCTGTTTGGTGTTTATGCTTGGCGAGGGAGTTGGTTTACCTTCGGCCTGTAGTTGGTTTATTCGGCTCTGTAGTTGTGCGTTAGTTGGTTTATTCGGCTCTGTAGTTGTGCGTTTTTCAGCTCTTGCTCTCAGGGCCGTAAGGGGGTTTTTTGTTGGAAGTTTTTGCATTTTTGTTTAATTTTGGTGCTTGACTGTGTTTTTGTCTTTTTGCAGGTCAGTGGAGAAGGAATGCAGGTCAGTGCAGGATTCTGTGGACTGAAAGAGGAAGCCTGGAGGGATAGCAGTTTGAAGGTAGGACTCTGTCCTACCAGTAATATCTCTGTGTTTGTAAACACATTTCACCTTGAGGAGATGTTGTCTTTTGAGTGGTTTTACAGTGTTTGATTGGAATGTAGGGTTTTGGGTTTTACAGTGTTTGATTGGAATGTAGGGTTTTGGGTGTGGGACTCAGTTTCCTTCAATTTTGCAATCTAAATACCTCTGTGCACTGGAAGCCTGGAGGAGATGTTCTGTTTTGAGTGGTTTTACACAGTTTGATGGGTTTTGGGTTTTACAGTGTTTGATTGGATTTCAGATTATGATGTTAATGTTGACAATGCTCTAAATATATTATTGAATTTCATGTTTATGTTATTTGTATTAGACATTCTATGACGGATCAAACTCTTTTTTACTGCGTCTTAATTTTTCATTTGTGACCATAATATTTATGAATTCGAAATGATATCATTTTAGAACTATGTACAAAAATTAAATGTTTTTATTTAAAGTTTACAATTCAATTCAATTTACCAGCGGCTTCCTGTCACGTTGCAAATTCAAATTTGGAAGTGGAGCAGATGGAATGCCGGCTGTCCTTCCCTAAGAGCTTTTTATCAGTTAAGCTTTTTTTATCAGATAAGAGCTTTTTATCAGTTAAAGATTTGTGACCGTTTGAGAGGGAGAGTTATAAGAGAGTTTTAGGCAGCAAACCTGCTTTCATCTTCTTCTTTATTCTGAATTGCAGATAAATTTTTGTGCAGCCAACCTGCTCTACATTTTTGCACAGCCATCCTGCTCCTCTCCTTTCTTGGTTTCACTGAATTTCATTGATTTGGTTACTTTCCAGTCCAGATCTGTTTGTTTGACTGCATGGCCATGCACAGCGTTTGTTACAGTGCATTTTCTTTATTGCTTTGTCCATTTGTTTGGATTGTAATGGGTGCTTTTTGTTCAATTTTCTTCTCTGTTTCATTTTTTCCCTTTCTGTTTGTATTTTTTCCCTGGAATATATTTGGCTGCGGGATGTAAGGAAAAAGAGATATGGGTAGAGATAAAACTCAGTATCTTGGATTCTGTGAAGTTGCTAGCAGGTTTGTTTTGTCTTTTAGTTTTCGTTTTGTCTTTTTACTTATATAGATATATAGAATGTGAAGTTGGTCGGTTGATAATTGGAATGCATAGAATAGTTGTTTTAACCATAGAGATAGAGATAGTCATTTGGTTAATGATTTGAAATCACCTCTGATGTGCGACGGGTAAATTAGATTGTTTGCCATTGAAAAGCTTGGGAGCTCGGGTTGGATTTGGTCTGTTTCCATAGCTGTCCCTCTGTTTGTGAGAGTCAGTCTCATGATGTTAATGTTGACAATGCTCTAAATATATTATTGAATTTCATGTTTATGTTATTTGTATTAGACATTCTATGTCTCCACATATGCAGGAGAATCTGGCCCATTCACCAGAAACTCAAACTCACAACTGTATACATTCTCCTATACAGTTAGGGTAAATATCGCTATAATTTAAAAGAAGATTCATAAATGGGTGGCTTTTATATTAAAAGAAACTGTGGCCAAACTGTATGGTAGTGTACATAACAACAAAGTTTCGGCCAATGCCATCAGAACAAAATATTCCAAAACTCCAAAAAGACTGCTTAAAATGAAACTATACTTGCTGTTCTGTGCCTACGACTGTTAATGCGTCTGGTATGTTGCTTAATATGTTGTTCTAATAACAAAGTTGCCTCACAAAACATTATAACACTGAGAATTACATAAGAACAAGCTCGCTTTGAGTTTCTTCCTTGACACAAACCTGGTATTTTTCTCCCAGCAAAAATGGTTGCCTGAACTTTGTGAATGAAAATGCTGAATTGACCATGCCTAATATGAAGTTCTGAGTGGGAAGACTGAGGTAATGAGCCACAGTATTTTCCTCTTTCAGCTGAGATGAGAAAGGATGAAAAGAGCCAACAGAAAATTTTGGAAATTGGGTAACGATTGTGATGGCTCCATAGGACGGAAAGGGATTGTGCAATTTTGGCCACTAAAGTATACAAAGTGTCCATTTTAGCCTCCATATCTTCTTACTTTTGATGAAGACTTTTCATGAATAAACTCAATCTCTCTCTCTCTTGAACTTCAGACAATTGAGCAGCAAGAACTGATGCCTTTTGGGCTCAATGCTCACTTGTCCAGAATCCATGTACTATATCTTTTGCTGGTGCGACTAATTAGTGGAAGTGTTGATTAGCTTCACTTGCAGCTCTGTCACGTACCCCTTCCCTTCTATCCTATGCTAGCTTACACCACACATATTAACAAGGTTGACATTGATGCCCTTTCATCCCAAATTCTATGCTAGTCCCAACAGAAGTCTTCATGTCAAATGAAGATCTGAACAGGCTGTCCCACTCTAATCCCAGCAGAGAGACTTCTCCCTAGACTTCCCACTTTAGGCAGCTGAAACATCATAAAGAAAGCAGAAGCTACAGACCCACTTACCCAGATGAGGGTGAAGGAAGACTGACTTCTTTCTACACACAGACTGCAACCTCATCTGCCAGGGGTAGTCTTAAAAAACATGGAATCCAAAGAGCCAAACTGTAATCAAACTTGCCATTGCCTTTGTGAATGAATGCAGATCCAAGGTATGATGATGCTTTAACTCCTTCCCTGCCCTTGTGCATGCAACATAACACTTGACAAGATTGATTGAAAACATGTTAAAAAGCAAACAAGTAAAGTCATGGGAGGGGTACAAGAGATAGTGCCCCCCTCCTGTTTATACTGGAGGTCTTTTGTAAACCTTTAGCCTTTGCTGTTGTCAGTCCTTGATAAAGAGCCAACATCTCTGCTCCATTCCTATTCCCCATGCATAGCTTGTTTTATGATTTCTTCGGGATTGATGATGAAACTTCCCAGACTTGTTTGTTTGTCCATGAGCGAGGAATTTTGATATTTAAAAAAAAAAAATGCACTATTCCTGAAAATAAGCATGGAAGATTAGGTGAAAAGGAATCACACGATAACTATTAAAAAGTTCAGGATTTTTTGGATCATATGGAAATGAATGCTCAATTTTGTTATTTGTGAAAAAGTGTTATGGATGCTGATTTTTTAGGAATGGAAAACAACATGAGAAGGCAAATGCTGAACATTTGCCGTCTAAGTGCTGCACAAGTATACAATAAGATCATAAACTTTTTAATATGTACATGATACATGGAATGGACTAAAGGCCCTAAATATGAACTAGACAATGCTATGTTGATTATATTTTGGTTTTATTTGTGTCGTGTTTTTATCCTTGCTATCACACATCTGATAGAATTTGCAAACATTCTTGGAAACCAAGAGATTTGAAAAATGAGCCTAAGCTCATAGATGTTTTGAAGCAAATGTATGGTTATCTAGCCAAGTTTTTAGGTCTTGGAAATTGAATTTTTCTTATGGGATTGTTCTCTTCTAAAGAGAGAACATTGACATAGTATCTAGTTATTCTTACAAGGGTGTAATAGTGTCGATTATTATGAAGATTCTGGAAAGAGCTATACACTATCATTACCATACCTTATATGTGCTCTACTTTATACAAGTGATTACACTGATGTTTACATTACTTCATTGTGTAAGATCCATATACACTGATTACAAATGTTACAAGGGTTGTACAGGTCAGCTTATACTGCAATGTAAGCAGTAACAATGGGACCTGATTTGGTTATACAATGCTTATAACTTATAAGGCATACATGTTACAAGGAGTCATAATGTTTACTATGAGGTAATCAGCTTCAAAGTATCGTATAGATATAGCTTATACTTTGACTGAGCTTCATGCTTATTACAGATAATGCTATGTTTTATCAATAGTTACAACACATATAGGAGATTGTTTCATACAACAGATTAACAACAGATTAACAAACTTGTATGATTTAGAAACTGTTTGATATGTAGGAATTATAAACTGTTTGATATATAACTTCATACAAAATCTGATATAGGCTATAAGGCTATAACTTCAACAGATTAATAAACTTGGGGGATTTAGACACCGTTTCATACATACTAACTTGAAAATGTTTGTAGCTTCCCAAACATCCATGGATGCTATCATTAGCAAACCTATTTGATCCTTACCAAAATCACAGTGTCTTGTAGTTACAAAAATTAAGTCATGGCACCTCTATGCTTGATGGCTTCCATTTCCCGCGTTGCCCAAGTATGGTGGACTGCCCATTGCATGATTAGGATGTGCCTGAATGTTGGCATATGGTTGACTCCAATTTACTCCATGTAGCCATGGTGGGACTGAGTAGCCCAAGTGTCCACTTGTGTTACTAACCCCAGCACTGACTGCAGGTGTCATATAAACACAATTAGGATTCAAACTTGCGCTGGTAGGGGTATAAGAGGTGGGCCTAACCCCTGCCTGATAGCTAGGGACTTGGATGTTAATCAGGTCTTGGAATGATGGTGTCTGCTCTGCAATGTGGTCCAGCGTGTTAGACATCAACCTATTTGCCTCAAACTGTCTTGAACCATGTTCTTCTCTGCTTGTCACCCCTTGTCCTTTTTCCAACTCTCGCTGAACCTTTCTTGCCTCTCTCTGTTGCCTTGCCAATTGCTTTTGATGTTCCTTCTCTTCCCTTGCTTTTTGTCTTTCCAACCTTTCCTTTGCTCGAGCTTCTGTTGTTGCAATCCTTGCAACCCTCTTTTCATTGGCTAACTCCTTTCTCTTTTTAGTTTCCTGAATTTCATTCTTTTTACGTTCAGACTCGAACATTAAATTCATATAGTCTTCAGATGTGAGCAATTGTGAACTCCTCCCTAAACGAAGATAATCTGAGGTGAGTTCCTTGATGAGGCCTTCACTCTCTCTACTGGTAGCTTTAGGAATGAACCAAGTAATCTCTGCTTTTCCAGACCTGCCTGCTGGATTTCATCTTCTGGGACAACTGAATGACCCCCATTGTTGTCTTCTTCAGGTACTTCATGCTGAATAGGCTCCTCTTCTAGTGATCCATTGTCCACAAAATAATGAACAAGTTCGGTGTTCAACCCTGATGGTTGTGAAGGCATGTCCATGCTTTCATCCTCATTGGTGGATGTTACATTATTTCCGGTGATATTCATCACGGCCTCTGCCAACCATGATGGTGCACTTACTTGGGTTGGCATGGTCAATTGCTCATTGTCAGCTGCATCAGTGGGTGTCACAGCCTCATTGATATTGTTAGTTGGTTCATCACTGAACTGTGTCTCACTGACATGCTCAGCATCATCACCACCACAGAACAACCCTTCAGAAAGGGACATTATACCTTCAGCAGTAGCTACATCTTCTTGGGCACCAACATGCTCTTCTAAATTCTCTGCTTCTTGACCTTCCAATTCAAATGCTTGGCTACATGTGGTATCATGCATAAGAGCATCATGATTGAGTGGCCATATACCAGTCCTCCTAAATCTAGCCTTGATATTAGAAGGTGTGAGAGCCCTTTTAAATGCTTTGCTAGCAAGCTCAGCTAGCTCAAACCTCTTTACTTCCACCCCCGGGTTCTTTGCCATCCATGAAGCTCGCTCGACCCTGAAATAGTTCTTGAAAGGCCCAAACACGCTCACATCAAGGGGCTGCAATCTGTGAGTAGTATGAGCCGACAATGTTAACAGGTCAATGCCCAACTTATTGGCCTCCTCGATTGTCTGCACAGCCATGTGGCTTCCATGGCCATCTAAAATCATCAAGTGCCTTTTTTCAGGCGAGACACCACCCGGTACAGAAGCAGCAAAGTGGCAAAGCCAATTTAGGAACAGTTCCTTTGTCATCCATGCATGTGGATGTGCAGCCATGCATGCCCCCGGTTCACAATTCTGTATGTAATTTTTTAGTTGAGTTTTACCTTTAAATAGATAAAATCATGGTATAGATGAGCTAATTGCATTGACACAGGCAAGAATTGTGATCCACTCCCTGCTCTTAGGCAATATCTTAGGCACATTTCTACTCCCTCTCTTTGCAATTACCCGCATACCGCAATTTCTTCCTGCCTGCAAGCCTGTCTCATCGCAGTTCCATATGTGGTCTGGGGCATATGAGTGCTGGTCATATGCAGCAGAAAGAGTGTTATAGAACTTGGAAACAATTGCAGGGCGTAGATTTAAAGCCCGGTCTCTGTCAAGGCCCTCTGCTGTACGTAACACAAGGTCTGGATGCCTCTTTTTAAACCCACTCCACCATGACTTACCAGGAAAACCATCTTTAAAGGGGTTTGGTCTCCCTTGACATATTTGAGCTACAGTGGATTTAAGTTGGATAAGCTCTAACCCATGTCCCAATAGGGCCATCTCCTTACACCACTCCACCACCTCATCTTCCTCCTCTTCAGTCATGACTGTAACAGGCCCTCTGCGCTTTGTATTAGTCAACCCATTTATCCAATAATGTATGTTTGAGGCAGCAATACCATGTTTTTTCGCTGATGCACGGATTGAATATCCCTTAAACTCGATGTCATCAATTGCAGCAAGCATGTCTTCCTTCGTCCAACCTCTGATTGCACTGATTTTCTTTGTTGAAATTGCACCTTGTATTGTGGTCGAAGGTGGTTCTGTGGCTGATGGTGGGCTGGGATGATCCGCAACCACAGGGTCCTTTTCAACTACATTACTAGGAGCAATGGGAGCATTGACATCATCATCTGATGAACTGCTCCGCAGTTGGGCCCCCCTTCTCCCTCGCCTCCTGTTCCTTATCCGATCTGCAACAGAAACTCTTGGCATGGCTACAACCTGCAATTTCCAACATTGTTAAGAAATTTGATAAGTATTACAGCACAACTGTATAGAGTAAACTATAATTATGTATGAATTCCAAAATTTCTGCTAATAACATGAAATCTTTCAGTTGTTTGTTGTGAATTAATTCGCGATGTTCCAATATTGATCTATGTCACAAGATATGATGTTCCGACAAGTGCTTATGTTTCCATATACGTAATAGTTCCTATCAGTGTAGTTCCGGGATTTCCTAGTGTTCCCAGATATTGTTACCTTGTTGTTCCAGCATTGAATATTGTTCCCACAAGTGCATGTTCCGACATCCTATTATGTTCCTAGAAGTCAGGTGCATTAGCTAGTGTTTCAATTCAATAAGTGATGTTTCGGTATTTGCAATAGTTACTAGAAGTGCTCCGACATAAGCTCTTTATCCAACTAGTGATGTTCCTACATACCCTGGTGTTACAATAATTTATGATGCTCCGACATCTGCATGCATTCCAAGCAGCTAAGTTTAGACATCCCATTATGTTCCAATATTCGTAAGCGATGTTCTAGCATTACCTCCAGGAGCAAAGCCAACTCGAAAGCTTGTAGCCTAGGTTGTTGAACCATAAGGTATCCAGCTGAAGCGCCCGTTTCCCTTATGTAAGTGATTACCTATGTTTATAGAATAGGCTTTATCACCATAAGCTTACTATCACATACCTTATATAGATTACACATATAACACGTGATTGGTTTAATGTAATGACTCTATTCCAGCTTAGAGAGATTACAATATAAGTGTAAAGCTCATGTTATTACTATAAGTATTACAGCTCTTGTTTATCCTTATGTAAGTGATTACCTATGTTTATAGAATAGGCTTTATCACCATAAGCTTACTATCACATACCTTATATAGATTACACATATAAAACGTGATTGGTTTAATGTAATGACTCTATTCCAAAGCATGGTTTTCTTACCATTATTTAGATGAGTATGTAGCTTAATGAGTACCAAGCTTGTAGTTATGTGATATGTGTGACACTATACTCTCTCTATCCGATCTGATAACTACTATATTTATCCAACATTATATCTGCTTAATATCTTGAATAACATTATTGAAGAACAACGAAATACCTGTATGTTGTTTCCAGCAACTGATGAAGAGAGTGAATAGCAACTGATGAAGAGAGTGAATGTAACACCGTGCACACACTCTGTCTGGAATGTAACACTGCACACACAATCTGTCTGGAATGTAACACTGTGCACACACTCTGTCTGGAATGTAACACTAAGCACACTCTGTCCTCTGTTTGTATGTCTGGAACACTGTCTGAAAAGGATTGTATGTCTGCAAAATGGAAACTCACTGTCTGAAAACTCACTTTCTGAAAACTGAATGGAACACTGTCTGAAAACTCTGAATGTATGTCAGCAGTAGTTTAAGAGCAAAACGAATGCCTCAAATGCAGTAACAGTTGAGGTTATATAGTTTTATGATTTAGAATTTCATTGGTAGGGAAGATTGGCATGGATTGCCATCTCCCAAATTTAATTGTGTGGTGTGGATTGATTTGTACATGATCCAATGGCTGAAAAGCTATCATGGTTGATCCTTGTGCTTTCCTGAATTTAATTTCTGAATTGAAATGCTTTTCAGAATTTAATTCCTGTAATTCCAGGACTGTGGTGTTTAATTCTTGAAATGAAAGGTTGGGTGAACTATTTCCTGAATTGAATGGTGTCATTTAATGTCTTCAATAGGCTGAATGGTTAAACAAACATGTAGATATTGCTGACAGACATTTCCCCTATTTTTGTGCAGGTGGTACTCAATAGTTGTGCAGGGGTTACCCAGTTTTTGTCCAGCTGTTATTCAGCAATGAGATGTAGTCTCCCAATGCAAAATCAGTGGGGGACTGTTTGATGGGATAACAATACTTTTGGATGGGTAGCTTTGTAATGTTTTGTAGTGCATTTTGCCTTGAATGGTAATTCAGAACTGGAGGTACTTGAGACAATGGGTCTTGTCAACTTGTGATGTATGTTTTGGTGTATGGCAGATGTTGGTCTAGTAAAAAACTGGGCCCATTTTGGACATATTTATGTAACTTATATAACTTATTTCCAAATATTTATGTGCATATTATCAAATATTTATGTGCATATTTTAGTGAGTTTTTAATTTATGTTTGGTGGATGTGTGGGACCAGTAGTATAACTACTATTGGTCCTTGCACAACAATAGAAGCCTCTCCCCTATTAGATGAAGGAAGAAGCTAACGCTGAAACAAACCGTATGTGATTTGACACCTCCGGTCCTTTCCTCTCCGGCAGATCACCCGGCTCCTGGACGGCAACAACTAAGGGGCAACATACACGGTGGCCCTTTCATCATACATGGCCAGATCAAAGATCGAGAATTTACTTTTAGTTTTTCGTGCCCTCTTCACGCCGGCAACCTTCCTCCGGCGACCTCTATTCCGTCATCTCCATCACAGCCTTCGCTCCGTCACCGTCTCCCACGTTTTCCAACTTTCTTTTTCTTACTCCCATCTACCATATGTCATCCATGTATCTACATGGATATGGATACATGGATCCATTCAATTCAATTTCAAATTTGAATTAGTGGCGGGCTATTATCTGAATTTCAAAATTGAATATACACATGGTTTACCCGATTCAAGAGCAATAGCAGGAGTGGTTTCGTGGAGTTCGTGAATAATGGTAACCGATGGAGTTAGTTTTCACTGTAAATACAGAGATAAGAGGATGATGTTGTGGGTTATGGGTTTCATCTATTGAGTAGCTATCAAGATTGGAAAGATCGGATAAACTGTGAGAATTTATGTCGCAGCCAAGCTTAAGCAATACATGCCAGATCCAGGTTGGTTTAATTAATCATTTATCGAGCTCCAGTACCTGAATGTCCAGAAGAATGCATTTTCAGGAAGCGTTCCCCCTTACTGGGAAATCTGAGAAAGCTTCAACGGCTTAACCTTAGTCACAACCAGAACCCATTCCGATTGAGCTTGGCAATCTCAAACAGCTCCAAGCCCTTGATCTATCCTATAATACATTGAATGGAAGTTTCAGTGAACAACTCTGCAATCTTACTTCTCTTAACCAATTGGATTTACATCACAATATGATTGGCTATACCATTCACAACAAAATAGGAAATCTTCAGAAGGTAGTAGTCCTGAATCTGAGACAGAACTATATGACTGGATAGATTCCCCTGTCCGTTGGAGATATCACAAGCCTGTCATTACTTGATTTATCAATATTTAACAAGTTGAATGGTGTCATCCCATCATCCCATCTACTCCAATAAGGCTACGAAATCTCAAGAACTTCAATGTCTCTGACAAATGGCTTAGTGGCCCTGTTCCATCCTTCTTGGCAAGAAAATTACAGCCCCCTGTAATCAGTCCTTATCACCAAGTGTGTCTTTAGCAGGATCTAATTGAACCCACCGAGAACGAAGGGAAGAAAACTCAGAACTCTATGGCTCGACTGATTATTGTTGGGCGTTTCCTTGGCTTGATGTTGATCATTGGTTTAGTTCTCCTCTTCTGTTTCTTGGGTCAGAAATCTACTGGCAAAGTTGCTCCATCTGCTGGGTAAAGCTTGTACACTTTGATGGAGCATATAGTTTGAGATTAACGTTTTGCATATAGTTTCAGGTTAATTTCTTGTAATTCCCTCTCTATAACATTATTGTATTTTTACGTTAAATATCATCATTCAATCAAAGCTAAATTGACAGTAAGTCATAAAATTTCAAGTTAAATAATGGTAATTTGGTTTAAATCATTTTAGGTTGAATTCCTGCAGTTTTTTCTTTTCGAAGTTAGATTTTATCGTTAGTAGAAGGGCAAGCTAAGTTTTAGAAATATTGATTGTTTAGAGCGAATTGTATGGTTGAGCTTGTGGGAATATTGATTGTTTGAGGCTAACGGTATTGTTGGAGTTAATTAGTCGCCCACGAACTCTGTCGGGAGCGATCTTGATTCCATTCTGGCAAATCAAGACATAGATATAGCAGCTCTCACCGTATTTGAAAATCCCCCTCCCACTAAGACACCAGATTCAACGCGTCGTCCTGCACTAGGCCCATCTGCTCGGGGTTATACTAAGGCAGCAAACAAATATACCAGGGGCAAGTTTAAAGCCATTGCTCTCTTTTCGGAGGATGAAGGTAATCTGACAGACGTCCCCATTTCGATCAGCGAAGGGAAAATGAATGATACTCGGGCGCTTAGAGCTAAAAGCCCGGTGGCGGATTCAACATGACCCATATGTTATCCATGAATATACGGGGGCTGGGCAATGCCTCCAAAGCAAATTGCCTAAGGGACTTGTTACTGGATGTGAAGCCGATTATATTTTTGGTCCAGGAAACCATGTGCAAGCGGGAGAAGGCTGTTAAGACATTTCTCACTATGATGAAGGGTTGGTATGCGGCGGCGGTTGACGTTGTTGGGCAGTCGGGGGGGCTCATATCTATATGGAACCCTGAATATGCATCTTTTCGGGCGTTCAAATTTTTTGGTGGAGTCATATTATCGGGTCTACTTAGAGGGTGGTCGGAGCTGGTCAATATCATCAATATTTATGCGCCATGCTGTAATAGATTCGCTTTTTGGCAACGCATGTTCACAACTGGCATTCTCAGGCTGCAGAATGTTATTCTAATGGGGGATATCAACTCCACATTTAGGGATGATGAAATATGGGGCACATCAGCGCGCAGGGATCCCTTAGCAGCTTTCCTGACAGATAGTTTTCTGGATCTGCACATGGTGGATATTAGACCGATACCTCTATGGCCGACTTGGACAAACAAGAGGGCGGGTGCTGAGTATATAGGGAAAAGATTGGACCGGGTTCTGATACAGAGTAACCTTATTGATGGCTGGGGTATGCCTCGATCCAAAATCATAGTATCAGAGATTTCGGATCACAAGCCAATAAAGTTAACATGGCATTGCAGTGATTTCATTTCTGGCCGCCCTTTCAAATTTAATAGGATATGGCTCGAGGATGAGGAATACACGGGAATGGTATCGGCTCTTTGGACGCAACCGGTGGATGATCTGGGTCTTAAGGACTGGGATCTTTTTCACCATAAACTACAAAAGATTAAGGCAGCTACAAAGAATTGGGAGATCAGTAAGAAGAACGCGCTTAAAAAAGAGTTGCAGGGAATCACAAAGCAGATGACAGACCTGTATACCTCTGTCACAACATCCATTCCAGATGAAGCGACCATTGGTCTTCTGAAGGATCTAGGGGCTAGAAAAAAGGAAATTCTGCGGATCGAGGAAGTGACATGGAAGCTAAGGAGTAGGATTACATGGCTTAAGGAAGGGGACCTAAACACACGATTCTTCCACAAAACTGCCAATGCCAGGAGAAGCAGAAACGCCATATGGTGTATTAAAAGGAATGACGGCAGTTTTGCGGTGAACAATGCCGAAATACAAAAGGAGGCTTTCACATACTTTTCTGAATTCTACAGGGCGGAGTCCATGATCTCAGCGGACAATCAGGTGTGGGTACTGGATCACTTCACCAGATTTTTCCAAGAAGAGGATATCTCATTAATATATGAATGTATAAGGGGGAATGAGGTATTGTCGGTCCTCAAATCTTTCTCCAAGGACAAGTGCCCCGGACCGGACAGTTGGACCGCAGAATTCTTCATATTCTTCTTTGAGGTGATTGGGACAGAGTTAACAAATATGATGGAGTTATTCCGCACAGAAGGTATTATGCCAGCAAACCTGAATTCAACTTTCATCGTGCTCATTCCCAAAGTGGCGGATCCACAGTCCTTTACAGAGTTTAGACCCATTGCACTATGCAATCTTATATACAAGATCACTTCGAAGATTATAGCAAACAGGATCAAGGCAGTTTTATCTAGGCATATATCGGCAGAGCAATATGGTTTTCTAAAAGACCGGTCCATTCACGATGCAATTGCCATCGCTTAGGAGGTGATGCACTCCATGCATTCGGGGAAGAAGGAAGCTTTGGTCATGAAGGTCGACCTACATAAGGCATATGACTCAATCGACTGGTCTTTTATCAAGGTTCTTCTACTCAAGGTAGGCCTACCAGTACGTATCATTCGCTGGTTGATGTCGTGCATCTCTAACATCAGTTACGCAGTCATGGTAAATGGCACCCCTACAAAAAATTTTAAGGCGGGCAGGGGGTTGAGACAGGGATGTGCACTGTCTCCACTTATTTTCATCCTCGTCATGGATGGATTCAGCAGAATATTGCATTCGGCTGAAGAGAAGGGCTTCATCAAGGGTTTTACATTTTCTAACTCTGTATCAACAACTCATTCTCTGTTTGTCGATGATTTGCTTCTATTCGGTCAATTGATTAGAAACTACTGGTTTTATATCCATATCTGTTTTAACCGTTTCCGTTCAGCAACAGGTTTGGCCATAAATTGCAGTAAGTCCATACTCATATATGGACATGGGGACATTCAGGAGATTAGATTCATCGCTGGTTTCCTTAGGGTGGATATCCGACTGGCCGCAGAGGGATTTAAATATCTGGGTTACTTCATAAAGCCATGTGGATACCGGAATAGTGACTGAAACTGGATAATGGACAGATTCAGAGAAAAATACATTTATGGTCCCATCGGTGGCTGACAAAGGGTGGTCGACTTATAATGATACAGTCAGTACTCACCCAGATGATGGTGTTCTGGGGTCACTTACTATATATACCCTCCGGTATCATAAACAATATTAACAGCATTATTACCCATTTTCTGTGGGGAGGGACAGATAGCAACAGGAAGTTCGCATTATGCAGTTTATCTGCAATCAACAGACCCAAAGACATGGATGGATGGGGCATACTGAGCGCTCGGGAATTCAATATAGCGCTTCTGACCAAGTCATTTTGGAGGGCCATCAATAGTCAGGGCATATGGAATGATATCAATAGTGCGAAATATTATCAAGGCAATGTTTTACATCAGATATCATGCGGCATTTATCCTCTCCCTCGGAAATCATCTCGTATATGGAGCAGTTTCACAAAAATCATGCCACATATGGCTTCAAGATTGGTATGGAATTTCCGAGATGGGAGTTGTATTCCCATTGGCGCGCCGAATGTTCATCTTTTGCAGAACCAAGATGGCCCATCACCTCGGCTATTACACGCCTTGACACAACGAGGGGTCATATTCTTCTCACAATTAATACACCAGTGGTCTAATTGCGCCCCGATCTTCAAAGATGCCACACAGATGGGGCTTCTCGATGATATGGAACAGGAATGGGAACATTATAGGGCACATCTGCGGGGTGCGGGCTTCTGCTATGCAATGGGCGGTGATTGTATTACTTGGAACGGGCCGATGAAGAATAATATGATCGTGGTTAAGGAGGCATATCGCCACATCATATCACAAACATATAAGATTAACGTTACCAAGGTTTTCTACCCCTTTTGGCACAGAAACATCCCCACGAAGATTGCTATGTTTGGGTGGCTGATCTGGAGAGGCAAGGTACTTACTTGGGAAAATCTAATAAAGAGGGGAATCACAGGGCCCAGTGCCTGTGCTTTATGTCGTGTTGAGGAGGAATCATCTACACACCTATTCTTCGCATGCTCTGTCACCACAAGATTATGGAGGCTGTTCAGTGATCATCTGTTAAATCTGGCATGGAGACCCACAGACTTTATGACAGTGGCACTGGAATGGGATAAGCTCAACTGCAAGTATAGATCGCTGCCATTCTATCTCACATGGGAGATTTGGCTTGCCCGGAACCGTATCATTTTTGAGGACCGGCCTTTACATATTCATCAGATTTACACGGTGATTAAGGAATGGATGGATGATCTTCCTTCACCAATATCATATCTGCCTGACTGCTCAGTTCGCATAAGACCCCATCAGATCAGTTTACCTGCAATCTATTTTGATGGAGCATCTGAGGCTGGTATGACAGGATGCGGAGTATGGATCAAATTATCCGGCACGGAGCGATACAATATCTTCTGGAATGGGGGCCCTGGTACCAACAACAAGGCGGAGATCATGGCATTGTGTGGTGGCCTCCTGATCGCACATGATCTGCAATTACAGGGAATCAACATATATGGTGATTCTCAACTTATCATTAACTGGGTCACCAACAGCTACCACATGATGACTCCGCATCTCCAAGGGTGGGTTGAGAGAACACAGAGTTTATGGAAAAGGCTGGGCTGTCCATCCATTAATCACATATATCGTGAAGGCAACACGAGGGCAGACAAGTTATCAAAAAAGGGCCTTGAAGAAGATTTTGGCATCATGATGGTATCACATTTCCTGGATGGACGACAGATCGAGGCTTTTTCTTTTCCCATACCATAGAACTGGCTTCACTATTTATTTAAATTTATATGCAATATATGCGATATAGGAGGATCTGGGGGATACATGTTTTTGTTACAGAATATCGACAGCATTTTTGGAGGCATCACTTCCCTTATTATCGTTTCGAGCTGCATTCTCAAGGACACCACAACAGAGCCTATGCAATATATCAAGCGAGCCTGGAAAAGGACAAGCGAGCGTGAAAGGAAGGCAACCGTTTATGGACTCAGGGGTGTCTAAATGTGCATATGGCGATATGAATGATGATATATGGTCGCCAGGATTTTTGCAAAACAATAGAGCAGTTGGGCTGGTGCAGTTATGACACAGACTTACACAGTCACAAGCTAATCGGTCTTTCATCAATGCATCAGCTGTTTCATCTTTTTTCTTGCGGAGTATACCCAGATTCCGGAATGCGGATTAGCATAATAATCCATAGTTCATAGTATGTAATGTAGATCATATGATGGAATATCTGTTTTTAGACATGGTGGATGGCCGGGTTGCTATGCTCATTTTCTCTATTAATGAGCGTTTGTATCTGGGCCTTTATCTGAGGATTTCTCGCTATTTACTCACCACAGCTGAGAACATATATGTTTATGTACTGTTTATACACTAATATAATCAACGTATTTTTTCCTCTGAAAAAAAAAGGAGTTAATTAGTCTAAATTTGGAATTATCAGCATGCATAGTATAATTAAAGATTAGTAGAAGGACAAGATAAGTTTAGAAATATTGATTGTTTAGGACGAATTGTATGGTTGAGCTTGTGGGAATATTGATTGTTTAAGGCTAATGGTATGGTTGGAGTTAATTAGCCTAAATTTGGAATTATCAGCATGCATAGTATAATTAAAGATTAAATAGTGGTTATTTAAATTTAAATTTCGCAACCTTTTTATGATTAAAAGGCAAAATTTGGGGTAAAATTGTTGAAATTACAATTTGATTGTATATAGTTTCAAGTTAACTTTTTTTCATATAATTTCAGGTTGACTTCGTGTAATTCTAGCATTTAGATAATATTATTGTAATTTTAGGTTAAATATCACGGTTACATTAAGCTAGTACAATGTAAATTATAAAATTTCTGGTAATTTGATTTAAATCTAATTATAAATTGAATTTCCCCAATTCTTGTATTTTCTAGGTTATATTTTATAGCTAGTAGAAATTCAAGATAAGCTTTTCCAATATTAATTATTTTGAGTGAATCTTATGGTTGAGGATAAATAGCCTAAATTCTAGATATTTGTTAATTTTTCGAATTTGGAGTTCGATAAATAATTAATTAAACCAACCTGGATCTGGCATGTATTGCTTAAGCTTGGCTGCTACATAAATTCTCACAGTTTATCCGATATTTCCAATCTTGAAAGCTACTCAATAGATGAAACCCATAACCCACATGATCCTCTTATCTCTGTATTTACAACGAAAAGTAACTCCATCGGTTACCATTATTCATGAACTCCACGAAACCACTCCTGCTATTGCTCTTGAATCAGGTAAACCAAGTCTATATTCAAATTTCAAATTTGGATTATAGCCCACCACTAATTCAAATTTGAAATTGAATTGGATGGATCCATGTAGATACATGGATGACATATGGTGGATCGGAGTGAGAAAACGGAGGTTGGAAAACGTGGGAGACGGTGACGGAGCGAAGGCGCCATGATGGACATGACGGAATAGAGGTCGCCGGCGTGAGGAGGGCACGAAAACTAATGGTAAATTCTCGATCGTTGATCTGCCATTCGAATGGCCATGTATGATGAAAGGGCCAGAGCGACCATGTATGTTGCCCGTTAGTTGTTGCTGTCCTGGAGCCGGGCAATCTGCCGGAGAAGGGAGGACCGGAGGTGTCAAATCACCTCCGGTTTGTCCCAGCTTTAACTTCTTCCAAAAAGAATACCATGGCTTTGGTACCAGCAGGGATCGATGAATGAGAGGAAACTTCTTTATCGTTTTCCAATGCGTTTATCTCTAAACATGGACACTGTCGGTAATGCTTATGTTTTTCGGATGCGTTGTAACCTTTAAACGTGGATGGATGAAGTTGAAAATACCCCTAAAAAGAAAAATGAATTATAATAAAAGGAAAATGCCTTGGTAAAAAAAGGAGGAGCGATAAGAAAAAGGTGAGGGAATGGAGGAGGACGTATATGTTCGTCAATGGCAGTAGTACAGTCCACTCTGAATAACGTGTTGCTGGCCTTGCAACTCATCCTGGGGTTATGGCAGATAATTAAACTCACGCCAATTGGTGGAATCGTTCAAGGCGTAATGGCCTTTTTGCTATGGCCCCTGGGTCTGTTTTCAGATTATGCCCGAGTGCAAAATCTCCCAGGCAAATTGGTCAAGCCACGTCTGTTTTCCGCGATAGCAACAGAAAATCTTCCGACCTGGTTAAGAAATGCGGATGTTAACGCGATATGTGACGAGAGAAAAGAAATCAGCAATTCCTACATAGGCGATCGTTACAGGGCCAGACTGGATGATCGCGACTGGTCAGTGGAGGTAGAGTTTCGTGATGAGAAAATCTTTTATTACATCACCCCCAAACTCTGGTTACAACTACTCCATATGGACGATCAGCTTGTAATGCTAAAGAGTCTGGTGAAATGCGAGGCGGTGAATATCAAAGGTTTTAGAGAAATATGGGAAGGTCTGGCCACTGGCCATGTTGTGGGCCCTTTAGAACTGCTGGATTCTGCGATACTTGACGACAAGTATTTCATCGCTGCAAACACCACTGTTTTACTGCCGGTAAACTTGTCAGTCTCGGAGGAGAAGCTGCTCAAGTTTCTGAACTTGGTGGGATTGTTCTGCCAAAAGAAGAAATTGTATTGGCTAATTCCTTTCTCCTTTAGCCTCACGTCGGCAGTTCTAGAGTTCTGCACACCATTGAGGATTTGGGTTTATGGGAAGATCAACGTGCTGTTCTGCTCAGCAGTGCGTTTCATATGCCATAAACTACCATACTCAATGCGGAGGGAGGTGTACTCCCTGGGAAAATGGGTGGACAACTTACAGCCATCCAACGATCTTGAGTTAAGAGTTGTGAGGGGTGACAGATGTGTGCCGCTAGCTGGAGGTGCTAAACTAGTCACCAAAAATGGTGCAACTCGGCTGCCTCAACCATATTCGTTAAGTGCGGATGAACAAGTGGAGTTGATGACGGAAGAGCAACGAGAGGGAATAAAGTTCACACGCGTTAAGTGGTTTAAGTGTCATCATTTTCATATTGCATGCTGCTATATTCCATCTGACATCTCACAAGGTTCAGGATTTGCAAACATCTTTGACAACACAGAAAGTAGTGAAAACATCTTTGACAACATAGGAAATATCGATCAGGGACCGGGAAGACATATTTGTATTCTGCAAGTGGAGTGTCGTAAGGAGGAGTTTATAAAGATATGTACATTAGTTTCTTGCATTGCAAAGAATGGTTCAGGGTCATTGAAATCATATGATCATAACAATAAAGTACAAGTTTATGGGCTGAAGGAGTCGATAGTTCACTATGCAAAAAGTGGATTTCCACCTGTATATGAAGTAGAATTCAAGGATGTAATTCTCACTTGAATTACTTGAATTTAATCATCACAATAGAGTTTAGGGGTATCTAATTCCTCAGTTGTGTGAGCGTGTGTGATGAGGTTTGTCAGTATTTTCCAGGAGCTTTCTTGTTGGTTAGAGTATCTTCCAATATTGTTTTTTTTCTGGTACGTAAAAGTATCTTGAAGAGTTGTAGGGTGTCTTTTTTGGCTCCCAAATGTCTAGACCCATTTAGGTCTTATGTGCAGGCCTTGAATCATTTTTTTTTTCTTTGGAGGGTTTGCTAACCCCATTGTAATGTTTGGTTGTGTATTGTTATGGCTTATACCTAGTGCTACTTACCAGGTTCTTTGGTGGACCTACAACTTCTTATTTGGTTTTTCACAGTTTATGTAAACAATATTTATTTTTAATGAAAAATTATTGGTTTTTTCTTTATGAAAAATAAAGTACAAATTGCATTGTTATGGTTTATACTTAGTGCTACTTACTAAGTTCTTTGGTAGACTTGCAACTTTTATTTGGTTTTTTTTCACAATTTATGTAAACCATATTTATTTTAATGAAAAATTTTGGTTTTTTCTTTATGAAAAAAAATGCAAATTTAAAAAGAAGACCAGGTTTAATATGAAATGCACTTCAATGATGTAATTCTCATTAAGTTACTTATTAAAATTGTAAACAGTTTTTTCATAATTATTTATTATTATTATTAGTTTTTTCATAATTATTTATTATTATTATTATTTTTTAAATAGCATTATTTTATTTTTAAATGTATATAATTACGCATAAAATTTAGAATGTGTGCAGAAAAGCGAATGCTACCCTACCTTCCGGGAAATGTAAATAGATTCGCAGAACTCTCATTTAAAGTTACAATTCGCAGAACAATTTTTTTTTAAAAAGAATTCGTATATATTTTCACTTTAAAGGTGGAATTCGAATGAACTTTAGCCATCTGTGGTTCAGAATGCCGAATGACCCTCCTGTACGGCAATGTAAATGTGGAATGTTCTTTGATCAATAATTGCAGAATTCCGAATGTCCCCGCTGCAGGGTCATATTATGCTTTCATAATCGCAGACGCTTCCATTTTAAAGTTAGAATTCGCATAAAGTTTAGGAACCTGTAGTGCAGAATGCCAAATTCCCTTCCTGTGCGGCAATGCTGAATGCTGTTTGAGTGATTGCAAATTACATTTTTCTATACTCATCCATTCCTCTCAATCACACCTGCTTTTGGCCCTCTCCCGCAGTCCCTGCATTTCTCCTTATCTTCCGCTCCTCTGTTAATAATGCCATGGACAATATCACCAGAAGCAGCGTTTTCAATGTTACCGAACTGATGAAAGAAGTTATCCAGGAGGAAGAAAACCGTGAAATCCTGCAAACTAATTTGATTCCTATGGGTTATCTGTTGCATTATATTACCACAGTCTTCCAAGATGAAATGCCTGAAGCAGCCCATGAAACCCTGAGGGTGTGGCTGCAACTGTTGCATAATTGCCTTACACAGGCCAAAAGGATCCTCCATCTCTCCAATGCACCACAATGGTGTCTCGATTGTCTTAGCAACAACCCGCAGAGATCGGCGAAACAAGTAAAATATTGGAGGGTACATTTTAATTACCTCTTTCGAGGTCTTGAAAGCGACATTTCAGTAATTCTTGGAGCAATACCCAAACACGCATGCCTATTAAATCGAAACCACAAGCAATCACATGATTATGCAAAGATAGAGAGAGAAAGCACTATGCCTCCACTCCCTTGAAAATGCTCAAAATTCCCAAAATGTGTTATTCCAACCGTTGCTCATTTGCTTTTGAACCTCAAAACCAAATCCCCCTAGGTTAAACAAACAAGTCTATTCAACATGTTTACAAGGGATATCGTTCACAAATGTGGGGAAACATTCCTTAATGAGTTTCCCCATGAGATTTTCCTTGGAAAAAATAATAATAATGACTATATACATATGGTGTTTGTAATAGTTGCAAGTCTCATTACCAAAGTGGCACATTCCTATGTTGGGATTCCATTCCTTTGGAGTGTAGGTCCCCAACGTTATAGCAACCTCCTTCACTCGGCCATTAACATCATTTAGCGGTTTCGGTGTCATGCCTTCTGGGCCCTCTTTGGTTTGTTGTTGTTATGTATGTGATTCTCATAATAATTGCATGCCTTACTACTACAATGCGGTATCCCTATTTTGGGAGTCCATTCCACATTAATAACTTTCTCCTTCCTCCTATGATTACTTTCCACTGTTACAGATGTACTATATATGAAGTCATGATGTAGGTCTCCAATGAAGTTGAGATATGAAGTCACAACACACGTCTCGAAGGAAGTAATGATGGATAGCTAATTTTATTGCAAAATATAACATAAATAGAATGGCAAGAACATGTTTTGGAAAGTGAAAAGAAGAGGGTAAAGTATCGTCCCTAGATCTATGAAACAAAATCCCAAAAAGAATGAAATATATCATGGAAACATATATATACACCATAAATAATAACAGTAATGAAAGAAAAATGCATGACTACCAACCTATGCTTTCACAAACATATAAGTTTGGTTGAATAATATCTTTAGAGTTAACAAGGAAAATTTCACTGGTATATAGATGATTCATGGGAACATAGACACTGGAGAGTTCTTCATCTCCACTCTCAACCTGCATATGACAATGGGAGAAAAGTAAGAACTACCTTCCATACAGATTGAAATAATATTTATTTAAACTATAACATGTCAAAAGACACTGCATGTTTACCAATAAACATGGAGTTTTATTTATGACAATAATGGTAATGCAAGAAACATTTCCATCTGCCACGCAATTTCAACATTCATGTGGAATTCTTTTAGTGGGCATGACTTTTGTTCAATATCAACTACGAAGTGCACCTTCCCTTAGTTTTGAAGTGTTGAACTTTAATATATGTGGCTATATGAAGCGCTTCCTTCCAACTATCCATATGTTCCTTAGAGAATCTTCCCTCTTTATGGTGCTTCTCAAAGGCTTCGGCATAACATCCCTTCTCAATGTAACAAGGTTTCCAAGGCTCAACGTCACAAAATATGGGTATAGACTTGCGCTCATGAGATGATCTCAACATCCAAAACAACTCATCTAACCACCAATTGATTTAGCATAATGTGGAGAAAAAATAGAAATGTGAACAAAGGCACTACTAATGGCTCCTACGATTGTAGGCCAGAGAGCATCTCCAATGTGTAATTCCTCTTTGTCAAGGAAGACTCGCAACACATAGGGTACACAAGCATGGTAGATGAGGTTCACAACATTCTTCTTGGTGTCGGGTACCTTGTGGTTGATGAAATAGTCCAATGAATTCACATTGCATGTATAACTTGTTGGATTTGCAACACACATTGGGGTCATATTTTAAATTTATACAACTTTTCATTTAACCAAGAATTATAAGTACATACACTAACCTAAAAATAATAGTCTAAATTTTAATGGAATATTATTTAATTCAATTTGTACAACATATTTAAATCCTGAAAATTCAAATCACCAATAAGCAAACAAAGAAAAGCATTACCTTATGTTCAATGTTAGACTTGACCAATGCTTTGACCCCAACAAGTGCTTATAGGGAAAGCCCTACAAAAATTCAAAGCCACATGTCAACATGTTTGAATGAAATGGAAACCATGCTGCATAATATTTATCTGTAGAAAATAACTAGCAGTCAAGATGAAATGAAATGAAATCAATCTTATTCCAATCTCCTGTAATTTAGTAAAATGTATGCCAAAAATAATATGGTCAGTTAATTCAACCATATTTTTGTAATTAATCAATAGAATGATTCCAAAACATCAACAAGACCATAGTGAGGTACAATAACACATAATTATTTTTCAGCATATTAATATTCCAAGTGGATGATGGTAATACTAACTGCTAAAAAATGAGCGACAACATCGCCAACGGGGTCGTAAGAGAGACACCGTGTGGTGGGATTAAAAAAATTGAGAAAAAATGGGGAACTTTCTGACAATATGTCAAAACTGTCAAAAAATTGACCATATGTACTAGTGTAGGGGTTAGGGGTTAGGGGTTAATCGGGTTAGGGTTTAGGGGGTTAAATGGGTTAGTGTTTCAGGGGTTTAGGGGGTTAAATGGGTTAGGGGTTTAGGGGTTTAGGGGGCTAAATGGGTTAGGGGATAAAGGTTTAGGGGTTAAATGGGTTAGGGGTTTAGAGGTTTAGGGGGTTAAATGGGTTAGGGGTTGCAAATTAGTGTTTAAGGGGTTAGGGGTTAAGGGTTTAGAGGTTTAGGGTTTAGGGGGTTAAATGGGTTAGGGGTATAGGGGGTTCAATGGGTTAGGGGTTGGGAATTAGGGGATTAAGGACTATAGTGTTTTCGGAAAAGATATTTACAACATGCCCTATATATTTAAAATAAACCGTCGTTATTGCGATGCTAGTTGACCAAGAAAAATTTGACTTTGTCAAAGGGAAAGTGACCGGTCCTTTCATATCCGTCAGTATATAGACACACATAACATGGACGTCACTATAGAAAAGTTGTCTTATATTACTGTCACTATTGCGACACCCTAGCTGGGTGCATCTCAATAGCTTCCAAATGTCTAGACCCATTTAGGTCTTATGTGCGGGCCTGAATCATTTTTAATTTTTTTCTTTGGAGGGTTTGCTAACCCCATTGTAATGTTTGGTTATGTATTGTTATGGTCTATACCTAGTGCTACCTACCAAGTTCTTTGGTGGACCTACAACTTATTATTTGGTTTTTCACAATTTATGTAAACAATATTTATTTTAACGAAAAATATTGGTTTTCTTTTTTTATGAAAAAAAAGAGTACAAATTGCATTTTTATGGTCTATACCTAATGTTACTTATTAGGTTTTTTTGGTAAACCTATAACTTTTTATTTGGGTTTTTTCACAATTTATGTAAACAATATTTATTTTAATGAAAAATATTACTTTTTTCTTTATGGAAAAAAGAGTACAAATTTAGTGAGCACACTAGTCGTATTATGAAATGCACCAAAATGATATAATTTATTAAAATTTTAAAGAGCTTTATTCATAATTATCTATTATTATTATTTTTAAAATTATTTATTATTAATATTTTTTCTTAATTTTTTAAAAATATATATAACTATATATTAAAGACAATAGTTTAAGTGACAGTTAGAACGGTTAATTCCCTCTCTATCAAAGTTTTTTTTTTTTTTTACATGAGAAAAAATTGAAAAGTTGAAAATTCTTGACAAATAATTCCTATAGCCCCTAAAGGGTAAGAAAAATATTCATATTGAGGTGAATAATGACAACCCAAATCTTGACCCAATTTGTAAATATTTGACAAATAATTCTTATCAACCCTAAAAGGTAAGACAAATTTTTATATTTAGGTGAACACTCACAACCCAACTCTTGAAATTATTGAAATAAAAATCCTCATATTAAAGTGAACAATGACAACCCAAATCTTGAAATTATTGAGGTGAACAATGATAACCTTTATAATTCAAACCTAGATCTTACCCAAAATAGTGCTCAATTATCAAGACCTTTTCCAATAGTAATTTTATTTTTTTTAATCATCAAAATGTCTTTAACACCTTGCTCTTCCTACAAGCAATTTTAAATGAATTTGCTCTCCCTGCAAGCTATTTTAAATGAATTTTACTAAGATATATTTAATAATAGACTATTTTATACATATATCTTAATAGAAATGTGTCATTTAAATCATAAAAATCTCTTAGACACCTTGCTGGATCCCTATAAACTATTTAAAAAGAATTTTATTAAGATATTTGTTTAATAATAATTTTGAAAAATGAACTTAAGGATAAACTTATATATATATATATATATATGTAGCATGCAATGCCTCTTCGAGTAAAGAGAAGAGGATATATTTGTTTATTGCATTTTTGGGGAGATTAAGAATGGTTTAAGTGGTTGATTATTTAAAGTTAGTTTCATGTATTTTAAATTAATATAAATAAAGTATTAAATAAAAAAGGTTGGTAGTGTCATAAATATTTTGAAAATTAGAACCAATGTAAGTATAAAATGGACAATCTAAGAGAGTGCTTTTCATATTCAACCCTTTTAGGATCACCCAAGTGAAACTCTTTCATCCTATGACATTTTGGGAATTGACTAACTTATGAGAATTAGTTCTTATCTAGGAAATGTTCAATTTCTTCTCAACACTAGTCAAACTAGAAAGATAACTTTGGAATTCGAGATTGGGGTTGATCACCTCCTTATAATATTATATTTTCCTTTTTCCCTCTAGCTCTTTATTCCCCCCCCCTCCCCCCCCAATTTCTCCTTAAACTTGGAAGTAATGATATTTTTAATGTTACCTAAATTATGCAAGATGATCTCCTCCTCTATTTCCCAATGGTCCAATCATGACTAAGCATCCTTATGCCACCCTCGCTTGAGCCAAAGGTGGGGGTTTTAGCTATTTCAAAGTGATTCATTTCATTACTCAATTTTAATTATTATATATTTCGAATATTAATTTCATTTTTAGTTTTTAAATAAAAAGTATAAGTATATATGGGAAAATTTTAAGCAATTGAAGGAACATAATATCTGCTCTTCCTAATGTTTAACAGTAACTTTTAAAACTTTTATATATAAAAGCTGTAAAAGTTATTGTTTCCTTTTATATATTTTTTAAAATTTTCAATATCAATTATATATATATGTGTGTGTGTGTGCGCGCCCGCATTGTAAAAGTTATTGTTTCCTTTTATATAAATTTTCAACTTTTCAATATCTATTCTAGTAGGAGAAATTCATTATTAATACAAAAATATTTAAAGAGAAGACTAGAAAAATAACCCTACGTAATCTCTATGAACATATACATCCTTTAGAAAAATATAGAAGAGAGAGAAGTCAAACTTCAGTCACTTCCTTTTCTCTTTTATAAGTTAGGAGTTTCTGTTAGATCACCATATCATAAAAATATACATAGCATAGTAGTAGCATGTCATGATATCCTATTGTGACAAGTGTCAGAATGAAAGAGTGTTTTTCTCTAGAAATTGTGGCCATCGGAGGAAAAACCATTTAATAAACATTAAAACACATCCAACTATTTATGAGAAAACATAGAAATATAAATCTTTCTTGTGAAGGGAAACCAAGACCTATGTAAACAAAAAAACAAAACAACAAAACTAGACTTCCTATGGAGGCAAGCTAAGTTGAAAGTGCTCCTATCACATATAAAAACAAGCATAATGAAAACTAAGTAAAAAACCTAGAATGTAGAGCATATAGGTTAGAGAATATCTTTGTGACTTGCATCATTAAAGAGTTAAATGGTGGTGGCTTTGGAAGCACCTGGTGCTTGCACCATTATTGTTCCCCTTTAATTATTTACTAGCTAGAAGACTAGCATGATGAGACACATGTTTTGTCACTCAACCATGTCTAGCCTTTTGTATATGCTCTATTTTTCCTCTTCCTAGAAAAAGATAACTTGACCGATGAAGCCCTTAGTGTTCCAATAGAGCTCCTAGTTTCGTTAGAACTTGGTTTCTATAGTGCATGAGGTGTCAAATCCATTAGAAAAATAGAATTTGAAACATCCACCTACCCCTTATCTAGAAAAGATTTATAGGTCCTAATTCTCTTCTCAAATTCACAGACACAAAATCTATGTTCATAGGAGGTGGAGGTTTGAGAAGAAATTTCCATCATTTCCTCATTTATCTCTACCTTCATGTTGCGAAGTGGACCCATAATAGGGGCCTTACCCTTATTCATGTGGTGGGGAGCCATACTAATATAAAAACCAAGAAGCTAGACTAATAGAGAACCCAACCATTGAAACACAACGAGCTAGCAAAAAATTTGAATAAACAAAGACTAGGAGGACTCTGATGGGTATTTACCATCCAAAGTTCCCCATAAGTTAGTGAGCCCAAATTTAAAATACCTCATCATTATTGGAAATTGTTAGAGGGTTATATCTGGCCCATGAATGTAAATCCATATCTTATTAACCTCCCTATTATTTTCTTCTACAAATGTGCAAAATTGGTTCTCTACGCACCATGATTGTGGAGTTCCATATACCTTAGCCCTCACACATGTGGTGACTGTGAAGGTATGTATAGAAGGTTCAAAACATTCCTAAGGACATGTTCCCTTCTCCTTCAAATTTAATTAAATGGGATGGATTGTGCATGGATCAATAAAAGCTCCCGCCACCGCCCCCCACAACCCCCCCCAATACACATACCACGCCAAGTGGGGAATAATGAATGCAGAGACTTCAAACATGGTTCTAGATTATTGTTGGATATTTCCAGAGTATAATTTTATAATATTTGATATCCATAATATTATATCTAGTTTACTATGGAAATTGAATCTAATAAATCCCTTTCATTCTTAGATGTCCTCCTTACCCGCCTTCCCAATGGGTCCCTCTCTCATCAAGTTTATAGAAAAAAGAGTCACACTGACTGCTATCTCCACACTCTTTATCATCACCACCCATCCCAAAAGTTAGGTGTTATAAAAACCCTCATCTCTAGAGATTTAAAAATATCTGCTCCACAGTTTCTTTCGGAAGAAAAACCTAATCTGGTCAAGGCTTTCAAAGCCAATGGATATTCCTATTCTTAGATCTTTATATACTTCGATTCTGTTTCTCACCCTAGATCCTCCAATTCAGATGCCTCTTCTTTTTGTGGGTAGGTCACCCTCCCATATATTAAAGGAACCAATGATCTTATTGTGAATATTTTGGCTAGGAAAAACAAAAAAATCCCATTAAACCCCATAAAACCCTCAAGCAATTGCTTTGATCAGCTAAGGACATCTCAGATCCCATGTAGGGATCAGGGGTTTTCCAAATCCCCCGTTCTTGCGGAAAATCTTACATTAGTCAAATTGGTCGTCATTTCATAGTACACCTCAAGGAACACATAGCTGATACCAACCATAATCGTCTTTCAAAATTTTCCATCGTCAAACACCCATTTAAGTCCAAGCACTTAATTTGTTTCGATCAATCAAACATCCTAGCCTTTACACCATTCTACAACTCTCGTATTATTCGAGAAATCCTCGAAATCGAGAAGAACCCTAATAACTTTAATAGCGGGGATGGTTACAGGTTTAGCCAATCTTGGAAATGTGGAATCTACCATCTCACCCATTGTTCCTAACCCTCTCTTGGTTACCTTCTCGACTTTAATTACCCTCTTCCCCTATGAGCCTTCCTTTTCTTTTAATTATAAATGTTTTAATTTTAATTTATGTTAAATCAATTATTCTTCAATTAATATTATGGTCATCTTAACCAAAAAAATTCTTAATTTATTATTAACAAATCCTAATCTTATTATTTAATTAATTTGTATTCTCTATTAAATTTTTTTTTTCTTTTAAATTCTTATTTTAATTAATTCTTAATTCTTAAACCTTGTTAATTCTTAAGCCTTATTATTTCATTATATTTTCTACTTTTAACAATTAATTTTTAAAATTTTTATTTTTTTATTAATTTTTATTTCAATTCATTTTAAAATCTTTTATTTCATTTAAAAATTTGGTCAATTTTAACAAATTCTTATTGTTATTATTTAATTATTAATTTAAATTTTCAGCTACCCTTTTATTAATTCTTATTTGTATTCTTAGTTTTAAATTTTCTTAATTCTTATTTTAATTAATTTGTAAGTTAATTCCTAATTCTCTTTAACCTTTTTCGATTAATAAATATATATTATTAATTTTCAAATTTAAAATTTTAATTAGCAAAAGTTTTTATGTGATTATTTTTATTTAATTGTCAAAAAGTGAATTTGGTCAGATAATTTCTAACTATGATTTCTATTTTAACTTATTTATTATATTTTTTAACTGTTAATACAACATTGATCCATGAGATACGTGATTCTTTCTCTCCTATAAATAGCCTTTTCAACACTCATTTACACATTAGGTTCTTTGGTCCCTAATGATGGATGCAGTTACCATCCGAAACGTAGGATGGATCTCAAAGATTACACAATTCTAATCCAGAAATATCCAACAATAATATGAACAACTGTGGAAGTCTCCAATCATTTATATGCTTCAGATGCCAAGAGGTAGAGGCTTTTCTTGGGTGGGATACATTTTATAACTTTGTGAGCATAGAGTTGATAAGACTTGAGTCACGCCTTCAACAAGAGCCACATGAATCTCAAAGAGGAACTTCTATCCAAAAAAAAAAAATTATCGACCTACAGTTGTTCCCTATTGAAGTCCAACACGAAATTGCAGCACACACACTAGTGTGGGACCAACAGGTCCTAGCGATACATTAGTGTGAAGGCCAATTTAATTAATTAAATTGGTACAGTGTCTAATTTAATTTTCCCTTAATTAAATTGGATAATAAAATGTAATCTTATCTCATGATCACTTGTAATAGTTAACTGAGTGTGATAAACTCAGTTAACTCATGTATTTCGATTTGAGGGTGGTTGGTGAGGCATGCAGAGTAATTCTATTTGTTATGGAGTTCGAATTGCAGTTGTTGCATTATTTTTGCATGAGTAATTAGTTAACTCAGTTAGGTGAGTTAGATTCAGTTGAACTAGTTGTAACTGTTTGTTCCACTAGTGAGAGATCAAGTGAATTAAATATTATTTAATTCACAATCAGTGATCTGCCATGCAACTGATGATTTACTATTAATATCTGCATGCATGACAATTCCAGTGGAGACCCAGTTGAGACAAAGATTAAAGGGATGTTAACTATCAGTTGTTTGATTAGTAGGCTGCCCACATGAAACCAGACATCCATTGGATTTCCAATGATCCTTGCATAGTTTTGGAAGGCCAAATTTTCTAAAGAATAGGGATTGCATTCATCAGGAATTGCGCAAGCAAGGAAATCTGTTTAGAGGCTGAGAATTGGCTAAGTGTTGGTTAGTTTTGTCCAGGATAGTGTGAGATAGTTGTGAGATTTTAGGAGACTCTTGAGAGAAGAGTGCCTTCTAATTGTTTCGTGATTCCATGGTTAATATACAATAAAAGATAGAGGGGTTTTGAGCAGCAAAATTTCCCTGGGAAATTATCTGTGTTGTGGTTTGATTTGATTCTATCTTTGCTTAATGTGATTTACGATTGTGTTTAATTTCCACAATTGATTTGTAGAAGGATTCAATATCTAGCTTTAGTACATTGTTAGATCGGATTGAATCCATTGACATACATATGGTTGTATAGTTTCTACATGGTATCAGAGCACAGGAAATCAATATAGTGGAGGAGAAGCTAAGTTTTTGATTGAATAGAATTTGAATTTGCAAAAGTATTCTTGGTGTGACAGGTGAATCAAGATCGAAATGGATTTCAATGGCTTGAGATTGGAGTATGAACTTGAGGGCATCTATAACTATATTGCATGGAAAGGCATGATGGAGGAAACATTGGAGGAAAATGGGTTGAAAGAATTCATTGATAATGATGTTCCCAAACTAGTTGTAGCGGATGCTGCAAATCTTGATGCTTGGAAAAAGAAGGCTGCAAAGGAGGGGAGAATCTTACTAGAGGGAGTACAAGACCACATTGTCTCAAATCTCCATGGAAAAGTGACACCATATGAATTGTGGAAAGCTTTGACAGGTCTGTTTCAGAGCAACAATGATCATAAAAAATTGGCACTGAAGGACAGGCTCAGGAAAATCAAAATGGAGAAAGGTGACACCATTTTAAAATATTTAACAAAGTTTGTCCAACGTCGGGATGAGCTTGGGAGTGTTAGAATTACTGTTGCAAATGATGACTTGGTGAGCCTAGATCTTCTAGGACTTTCCAAGAGTTGACATAGTTATCATGACTCTGTTAATGGAAGGGAAAAGCTGCCAGATTGGGAACGACTTTGGTTGGATTTGGTGCAATAAGAATTCAGGCGGAATACCAGGGATGGATCTTCATCTAAGAATGATGATGAAGAATATTACGCTTTGGCTGCTAAGGCAAAGAAGGGGAAAGGAAAGAAATTTCATTCCAAATATGAATCCGACAAAGATGGCAAGAAGCATGACATGTCTAGAGTGAAGTGTTTTCATTGTCATGAGCATGGAAATTATGCCACTAATTGTCTACAAAAGAAGAAGAACAAGAAGGGCTTCAGATTCTGCAGTTGGTGAGGCTTTGGCCTCACAATTTGAGCTTGAATTCTCGCTCATTTCATGCATGGTGTCAAGTGCAATGGGATCAGTGTGGTACTTGGATAGTGGTGCATCCTTTCACATGATGAGAGACAAAGAATTTTTCAGTAGCTTGGAGGATAAGGACATCCAAATGCATATCGAAATGGGTGATGACAAGTGGTACAGTGCTACTGAGATTGGTACAGTTACCTTCTAGAGATAGTCATGTAAACCCTTTCTATTACAAGATGTAATGCATGTACCAGGCTTGAAGAAAAATCTGGTCTCAGTCACAATGTTGGAGGATAGAGGCTATGATGTTGTTTTCAGTGAAGGAAAATCTTTCATTTGACACAAAGCAACAGGACAAGCCAAGAATATTGGGATTTGTTTAAAGAATCTATATGAACATGATGTAGATGGTTGCGCAACATTAATGGGTAAGGTAGAAAAAGTGGTGAGTTGGGATGAGGGTGAGTTATGGCACAGGAGATTGGGCCATCTACACCATAGAGCCTTGAAGGTCATGCAACCGATTTCTACTGGTCTTCCCAAGGGTACTCTTGTATAGTTAGACACATGCAAGGGATGTACTATGGGGAGGTATGCAAAGGCCACTTTTCACGAGAAGGAGAATGGAGCTTCAGAAATTCTTGAGAGAGTTCACTCAGACATGTGTGGACCATTCTCTACTGCTTCGAAAACAAAGCATAAGTGCTATGTGATCCTTGTTGATGATTTTCTAGAAATTTTTGTAGAAATTTTAATACCATTATGTATTTCCTGGATTCTCCTGATCTAAAAATGATATGCCACTATTAAATACAAAATCTTTTCTATAAAAATATTTGTAGAAATTTAAAACATGATCGCCAATTGCAAACACATGAAGAAAGATCATTCACACATAACACAAATGTTTACTGAGAAATCATAAATCTAAAAACACCACTATAATATATTATGTATATATCATGGATCATGAAACAATCTCATACAAAACTCTACTCCAAGAGATCTCAATACAATATACAATCGTTTCACACTGTCATGTAGAAGTTTGGAAAATTCATTACCCAATTTTCTGCCTCACAATAGCCTACCTCCACTGTGCAATCCAAGTTTATTACAAAGACCAATTCGATGCAATCCCACCCTCCTTGATTGTGCAATCCTCATGAGCATATCCAATGTGTGTTTGGCTTGCAAGAGTGCAATCCAATATAGTACAACTGATAGTCAACTGTCCCTTTCACCTATCTCTCAACTGGGTCTCCACTGGATCTGACATGCATGTAGTTAAAAATAGTAAATTTTCATTTGCATATGAGATCACTCCATGTGAATTAATTTAGTATTTACTTCACTGATCTCTCACTAGCGTATCTTTAGTTACAACTAGTTATAACTAGCACAACTGAGTTTAAGTCACTTAACTGATTTAAACTACTTTACAACTCACATAACTACACATCCAACTCTGTTACAACTTCGAATCACTCAGTTACAACTAAGTACACTTTCAATTCCCACCAACCAACCTTAGAACTCAAAATTCCTTTAGCTAACTGGTTTGCCACTTCAGTTACTTGATTTCAAGTGCTCCATGAGAATAGATTAATATTTATTGTCCAACTATTATTAAGGGATAATAATAGTCGACATGCATCTATAAATAGATATGCGATCTACAAATAGACTTCGCACATACATCTAAAAATAGAATTTTCTTAACATCTATAAATAGACTTTTCTCATCCATTCTAAAAATAGACATACACCTAAAAATAGCCTGTGGGCCCCACCTAGTGTAGGTGCTTAATTTTCACTAGGATCATCATCTGAATCTCAACACTCCCTTGCAACAAGAAAGGGATTATCCTTCACCCCAATCCTGTCTCTATGGTATTCGAATTTGCTACTGGTGAGCACCTTCGTCAGAATATCTACATATTGATATTTCGTAGGAATGTATTGAAGAAACATGATCTTCCACTGCACACAATATTTGGTATGATGATACCAGATATCTATATGCTTAGATCTATCATGAAACATAGGACTAATCGAGAGTTTAATGCAACTTTGATTATCATAATGAATCACTATAGGATCTAAATGATAACCAAACAAACCAACTGGGATCTTTCTCATCCAGATAGCTTCACATGTAGCTTGAATTGGTGCCATGTATCCCGCTTCCGCTGAAATGAGTGCCACTGGTCTCTGTTTCTTGCTGTACCAAGAAACAACTGTAGATCGGATATTGAAGACCCCTTCTGATGTGCTCTTTATTTCCATTGGGTTTCCTGCCAAATCTGCATCCGTGAAGCCATGCAACTTCACCTCATTCGTCTGTCTGTACCACAAGCCATACTCAGATGTGCCTCTCAGGTATCTCATAACATGCTTGCCTGCCTTCCAAAAGAGATTGGTAGGCTTAACCATCGGTTGACTAAGCTGGTTCACCACATAGGATATGTCTGACCTTGTATTCACTAAATACATTAGTGAACCCACTAACTGTCGATACACAATAGCATCCACTACCTCTCCAGATGTAGCATCCTTTTTCCTCCAGTTTCATGGAAGAGGAGTATCCATGGGTTTGCAGCCCTCCATGTGAAACTTACCCAGTATGTCCCTTACGTACTTTCCTTAAGAGAAAAAAATTTCACTATCTCGCTGCCATATTTCCAATCCAAGGAAATAATGGAGGTCCATATCCTTCATCTCAAACTCCTTTGTAAGTTCCTCCTTGCATGAGTGTATCAGTTGCTCATCACCAGTCAGTATTAAATCATCAACATAAGGAAAAATGATAAAAGCTTACCCTCCACCACAGTTTGGTATAGGTTTTCATCCACCTCACTCTTGGTGAAGCCAATTCTGGTGAAATAGCTGTCGATCTGAGTGTACCAAGCACGGGGTTCTTGCTTTAGCCCATAGAACGCTCTTTTGAGTCTGCACACATGTGACTTGCTGCTGAAGATCTCAAATCCTTCAGGCTTCTCAATTTAAACTTCTTCCTCAATGATCCCATTAAGGAACGCAGTATTCACATCCATCTAATGAATGTGCCAACCCATCTGTGCCGAGAGAGCAAGATGGTCCTTATGGAAGAATACCGTGCGATAGGTGCAAATGTTTCTTCATAATCAATCCCCTCGATCTATGAGAAGCCCTGAGCCACAAATCTGACCTTCTATTTCTCAACACTCCCATCAACAACTTGATTTACCTTGTAGATCCATCTTGAACCTACCACTGATTTATCAACCAACCTTGGAAAAATTTCCCAAGCACTGTTTCTGACAATGGAGTCATACTCCTCCACCATTGCATCTACCCATGTGGGGTCCTACACTGCTTCCTGAAAGGAAGATGGCTCAGTCAGAATACATTTTCTCATGAAAGCCATATATCTAGTGAATCGGTCAGGAGATTATCTTTGTCTACGCTGTGAAGTAGGGACTCCTACATTCTGTGCCGCATCAAGTTTCAGCCTCTCAGCTTCTGTGGTATGCCTTTTTCCAGTTCTGATGTTTGGCTCTGCATGAGTGGACTCCTCCACTCCATGCACCTCCTCCTGTGGCTGATCCACATCTAGAGACTCATCTTTGGGAACCAACAATTCCTCTTCCACATGCAAGTCCAACTCCCTCTCAAGCGAAAACCGCATGTCTTTCCCCTCATCGAATTTTATATCCCATCACATAATAGTCATCTTACTATTAGGAAAATACATAGGATAATTATGGGGTGTTTCTGTGTACCCCAAAAATATCCCAACTTCAGCAATCGACTCTAGCTTCTTCCTGGCATTCTTGGTCACATGCACATAAACAGATGAGCCAAAAATATTAAAGTGAGAAACATCCAGTTTCTTACCAATGAAAGCTTCATTAGGTGTACTCATGCCAAGTACTCTATGAGGACAACAGTTTTGCACATAAACTACAGTGTTGCATGCTTCCACCCACAAATGCATTGGTAGGCCCTGATCATGCAGCATTGCTCGTGCCAAACCCACGATTGTTCTGTTAATCCTCTCCGTGACCCCATTTTACTGTGGGTTATGAGGTGCGATGAGTTCTCTTCAAATTCTTTCTTTGCTATATAAGTCTTTGAATTCATTCAAGATGTATTCTCCACCATTATCACTCCATAGAGCCTTCACTTGTTTCCCCGACTCTTTCTCAACCAATGCCTTATACTCACAAAACTTTGAGAATGTTTTATCCTTCTTCTGCATGAAGAACATCTAGCATTTACAAGAAAATTCATCAACAAATATAACATAATACATGTGTTTTGTTGTTGAAGCATTCGAGAATGGTCCACACACATCTGTGTGAACTCTCTCCAGCATCACCGAAGCACGGTTCTCCTTTTCATGAAAGGTGGACTTTGCATACTTCCCCGTGGTGCAACCCTTGCACTGATCTAACTGAGCAAGTGTTCCCATTGGATTTCTAGTAGATATTTGCTGCATGAATTTCAAGGCTCTATGATGAAGATGGCCTAATCTCCTGTGCCATATTTCACCCTCATCCCAGCTCACCACTTTTTCCGCCTTTCGCATCATGGAAGTGCAGCCTTTTACCTCTAGCTTGTAGAGATTCTTGACTCGAATCCCTATCCTCTTGGCTTGACCCATTGTTTTATGTCGCAGGAAAGCTTTTCCATCGCTGAAACAACATTATAGCCTCTGTCCTTCAACATCATGACTGAGACCAGGTTTTTCTTCAGACCTGGAACATGCATAAAATCTTTCAATTGAAATGGTTTACCTAACTCCCTCTCAAAGGTAATGGTACCAATGCTGGTCACACTGTATCGTCCATCGTCACCCATCTCTATATGCATTTGGAGATCTTTCTCCTCCAAGTCACTGAAAACCTCCTTATCTTCCGTCATGTGGAAGGAAGCACCACTATCAAGATTCCACACCGATACCATTACACTTGATACCAAGCATGCGATCAAAGAGAAATCAAGTTCAAATTGCGAGGCAAAGGCCTCACCAGCTACAGCTCTAGCAGCCTTCTTATTCTCCTTCTTCTGTGGGAAGTTAGTGGTGAGATGCCCATGTTCATGACAGTGAAAACACTTCACCTTGGACAAATCCAACTTATTTCCTTTAGCCTCAGATTTTGAGTGGAATTTCTTCCCCTTCCCTTTCCTTGCCTTGGTAGCCAAAGCACAATCCTCTTCATCATCATGCTTTGATGAAGAGCCATCTCTAGTGTTCTGCCTGAACTCCTCCTATACTAGATCCGACCACAGTCATTCCCAATCCGGTAGTTTTTCCCGTCCGTTGATAGAGTCTTGATAACTGTGCCAACTTTTAGGAAGTCCCAAGAGATCCAAACTCACCAAATAATCATCGAAAACATTGATTCCCACACTCCCCAGTTCATCCCGACATTGGACAAACTTTGTGAGATAATTAGGAATATTGTTGCCCTTCTCCATCTTGATCTTTCTGAGTTTATCCTTCAACGCCAATTTCCTATGGTGGCTGTTGCTTTGGAAAAGATCTATCAAAGCCTTCCACATAGAATATGGAGTGTCTTTCCCATGAAGGCTTGAGACAATATGGTCTCGTACACCTTCTAACAGAATCCTTTTCGTCTCTGCTACTTTCTTTTGCTAGGCATCAAGTAGTGAAATATCCGTCGAAGTGGGCTTAGGAACATCATTGTCGATGAATTCCTTCAAGCCATTATCTTCAAGCACCAACTCCATCTTGTCCTTCTAGGAAATTTAGTTCGAGCTTCCCTCGAGTGCATACTCTAGCTGCAAACCATTGAAAGCCATTTCGATGTTTACTCAACTCTCGCACCAAGAAATTATTGTAGCAAATTCGAATTTTTTCCACCAACAAACTCATCTCCTTCTTCAAAATTGAAATATTATTTTCTCCGATACCATGTAGAAATTTTAATACAATTATGTATTGCCTAGATGATCCTGATCTAACAATTATATGCCACTGTTAAATACAGAATCGCTTCTACAAAAATCTTTGCAGAAATTTAAAACACGATAGCCAATTGCAAACACATGAAGAAAGATCATTCACACATAATACAGATGTTTACCGGGAAAGCATAAATCTAAAAACCCCACTATCATATATTATCTATATATCATGTATCATGAAACAATCTCATACAAAAATCTACTCTAAGAGCTCTCAGTACAATATACAATCGTTTCACACTGTCATGCAGAAATTTGGCAAATGCCTTACCCAATTTTCTACCTCACAATAGCCTTCCTCCACTGCACAATCCAAGTTGATTACAAAGACCAATTCGATGCAATCCCACCCTCCTTGACTGCAAAATCCTCATGAGCATATATAATGTGTGTTTGGCTTGCAAGAGTGCAATCCAATATAGTACAACTAATAGTCAAATGTCGCTTCCACCTATCTCTCAACTGGGTCTCCACTGGATTTGACATGCATGTAGTTAACAATAGTAAATATTCAGTTGCATGTGAGATCACTCCATGTGAATTAATTTAATATTCAATTCATTGATCTCTCACTAGTGTATCTTTAGTTACAACTAGCACAACTGAGTTTAACTCACTTAACTGAGTTAAACTAATTTACAACTCACATAACTACACATCCAACTCTATTACAACTTCGAATCACTCAGTTACAACTAAGTCCACTTGCATGTCCCACCAACCAACCTTAGAACTCGAAATTCCTTCAGTTAACTGGTTTGCAACTTCAGTTAACTGATTTCAAGTGCTCCATGAGTCCAACTATTATTAAGGGATAATAATAGTCAACATGCATCTATAAATAGACATGCGATCTTTAAATAGACTTCTGACATACATCTAAAAATAGAACATCATCTATAAATATAATTTTCTCAACATCTATAAATAGACTTCCACTATAAACATAATTTTCTCATCCATTCTAAAAATAGACATACACCTAAAAATAGCCTATGGGCCCCACCTAATGCAGGTGCTTAATTTTCACTAGGATCATCATCTTGTTGAATCTCAACAAGTGCTGGATCTACTTCATGTAGAAGAAATATCAGACGTTCTCAAAATTTATTGAGTTCAAAGCATTGGTGGAAAAAGACATGGGGAAGCATGTGAAGGCTCTTTGGAGTGACAATGGTGGTGAGTACATCTCCAATGAATTCAATAAATTCTACAGAAAAGAAGGAATTCAAAGAGATTTGATTGTGCCTCATAACCCACAGCAGAATGGGGTTGCAGAAAGAAAGAACAGAAAAATTGTGGGTGCAACACGAGCAATGTTGCATGATCAGGGCCTACCGTTGCATCTATGGGTGGAGGAATACAACACAATGGTATTTGTGCAAAACCATTGTCCTGATTGGATACTTGGCATGCGTACACCAGAGGAGGATTTTACTGGTAAGAAACTTGATGTTTCCTATTTTAAGATTTTTGGCTCATCTGTTTATGTGCATGTGAGCAAAGATGCCAGGAAGAATCTCAAACCAACAACTGAGATTGGGATATTTTTGGGGTACACTGAAACTCCCCACAACTCTCGGATGTATTTTCCAAATAGCAAGATGACTATTGTTAGACAAGATATAAATTTGACGAGGAAAAATCCATGCGATTGTCCCTTGAGAGGGAGCTATATTTGCATGTAAATGAGGAACTCTTGGTTCCATATAATGAACCTCAAGATGTGGAGCAGCCACATGCAGAGGATCATGGAGTGGAAAAAAATACTCATGCAGAGCCTCCACCAGAAGTGGTAGAAGTCGCACCACGGAAGCTGATAGATTGAGACTTGATGCGACAGAGAATGTAGGAGCCCCTACTTCACTGTGCAAACATATATAGCCTCCAAACATGTTTACTGGATACATGGCTCTTATGAGCAATTGTATTGTGACAGAACCATCTTCCTTTGAGGAAGTAGTGCAACAACCAATTTGGGCTGACACTATGGTAGAGGAGTATGACTCCATTGTCAAGAACAGTGCATGGGAGGTTGTCCCAAGACCGGTCAGAAAATTAGTGGTTGGATCTATATGGATCTATAAGGTGAAGCAAGAAGCGGATGGGAGTGTGGAGAAGTACAAGGCCGGATTTGTGTCCCAGGGATTCTCGCAAGTTGAGGGGATTGACTATGAGGATAATTTCGCACTAGTCATGAGGTACTCTTCCATTAGATCTATCCTTGCACTCTCAACACAGATAGGGTGGCACATTCATTATATGGATGTGAAAAATGTGTTTCTTAATGGATTTATTGAGGAAGAAGTGTACATAGAGCAGCTAGAAGGTTTCGAGATCTTTGACAGTGAGACACATGTGTGATGACTCAAGAGATCACTGTATGGGATGATATATATATATATATATATATATATATATATATATATATATATATATATATATATATATATATATATATATATATATATATATAATTTGTAAAAGTTATTTTTTCCTTCTATATATTTTTTCAACTTTTCAATATCGATTCTAGTAGGAGAAATTCATTATGAATACAAAAATATTTAAAGAGAAGACCTAGAAAAATAACCCTACATAATCTCTATGAACATATATCCTTTAGGAAAATGTAGAAGGGAGAGAATTCAAGCTTCAATCACTTCTTTTTATCTTTTATAAGTTAGGATTTTCTATTAGATAGACATGTCATAAAAAGATACATCATAGCATAGTAGTGGCATGGTATGATATCTTATTGTGACAGGTGTCAGAATGAAAGAGTGTTGTTGTTTGGAAATTGTGGCCATCAGAGGAAAACAATTTAATAAATATTAAAACAACATCCAACTATTTATGAGAAAACATAGAATTATAAATCTTACCTGTGAAGGGAAACCAAGACCTATGTAAACAAAAAAACAAAACAAAAAACTAGACTTCCTATGGAGGCAAGCTAAGTTGAAAGTGCTCCTACTACATTTAAAAACAAGAATAATGAAAGCTAAGTAAAAAACCTAGAAAGCAGAGCATATATGTTAGAGCATATGATTGTAAATTGCATCATTAAAGAGTTAAAATGGTGGTGGATTTGGAAGCACCTGGTGCTTGCACCATGATTGTTCCCCTTTAATTCTTTAATTCACAGAAGACTAGCATGATGAGACACATGTTTTGTCACTCAACCATGTCTAGCCTTTTGTATATGCTCTATTTTTCCTTTTCCTATAAAAATATAACTTTAGTGACGAAGCCCTTAGTGTGCCAATAAAGCTCCTAGATTCACTAGAACTTGGTTTCTATAGTGCATGAGGTGTCAAATCCATTAGAAAAACAGAATTTGAAACATCCACATACCCCTTAGCTAGCAAAGCTTTAGAGGTCCTAATTCTCTTCTCAAATTCACAGACACATAATCTCTGTTCATTGGAGGTGGAGGTTTGAGAAGAATTTTCCATCATTTTTGCATCTCTCTTTAACTTCATGTTGCGAAGTGGACCCGTAATAGGGGCCTTACCCTTATTCCTGTGGTGGGGAGCCATATCAATATACAAACCAAGAAGTCAAACTAATAGAGGACCCAACCATTGAATGAAACGAGTTGGAAAAAAAGTTAAATAACCAAAGACTAGGAGGACTGTGATGGGTATTTACCATCCAAATTTCCCCATAAGTTAGTGAGCTCATATTTAAAATACGCCATCATTATTGGAAATGGTTAGAGGGTTAGATATAGCCTCTGAATGTAAATCCATATCTTATTAGACTCCCTAATTATTTTCTTATACAACTGTGCAAAATTGGTTCTCTATGCACCATGATTGTGGAGTTCCATCTACCTTAGCTCTCACACATGTGGTGACCGTGAAGGTATGTATAGAAGGGTCAACACATTCCTAAGGACATGTTCCCTTCTCCGTCAAAGTTAATTAAATGGGATGGGTTGTGCATGACTCAACAAATATCCTCCCACCGCCCCCCGCAACCCCCCGCCTCATCCCCATATACATACCACCCCAAGTGGGGCTTAATGAATGCAAAGACTCCAAACATGGTTCCATATTATTGTTGGATATTTCCAAAGTATAACTATGTAATATTTGAGATTCATAATCTTATATCCAGTTTATTATGGAAATCGAATCTAATAAATCCCTTTCATTCTTAGATTTCCTCCTTACCCACCTCCCCAATGGGTCCCTCTCCTCTCCCATCAAGTCTATAGAAAAAAGACTCACACTGACCGCTATCTCCACGCCCTTTCTCATCACCACGCATCCCATAAGTTTGGTGTTCTAAAAACTCTCATCTCTAGAGCTTTAAAAATATCTTCCCCCTAGTTTCTTTCAGCAGAAAAATCCAATCTGGTCAAGGTTTTGAAAGCTAATGGCTATTCCTCTTCTTAGATATTTAAATGCTTCCATTATGTTGCTCACCCTAGATCCTACAATTCATATCCAGGTCACCCTCCCATACATTAAAGGAACCACTGATCTTATTGCGAATATTTTGGCCAAGAAAAACATAAAAATCGTATTAAACCCCATAAAACCCTCAATAAATTGCTCTGATAAGAAAAGAACATTTCAGATCCCATGCAGGGATCAGGGGTTTACCAGATCCCATGTTCTTGCAGAAAATCTTACATTGGTCAAACTTGTCATCCTTTAAAAGTACGCCTCAAGGAACACATAACTGATACCAACCATAATCGTCTTTCAAAGTCTGCCATCGTCGAACACTCATTTAAGTCCAAGCACTTAATTTTTTTTTATCAATAAAAAATCCTAGCCTCTATACCATTATACAACTCTCATATTATTCGAGAAACCCTCGAAATCAAGAAGAACCCTAATAACTTTAATAGAGAGGATGGTTACAGGTTTAGCCAATCTTGGAAACCTGTAATCCACCATCTCACCCATTGATTCCTAACCCTCTCTTGGTTACCTTCTTGACTTTAATTACCCTCCTCCCCTTTGACCCTTCATTTTCTTTTAATTATAAGTGTTTTAATTTTAATTTATGTTAAACCAATTATTCTTCAATTAGTATTTTTGTCATCTTAACAAAAAAAAATCCAAAATTTATTATTAACAAATGCTAATCTTATTATTTAATTAATGTGTATTCTCTATTATTTTATTTTTATGTCCAATTAGTTCTGTAATTCTTATTTTAATTAATTCTTAATTCTTAAGCCTTATTATTTCATATATTTTCTACTTTTAACTATTAATTTTTAAAAATTTAAAATTTTTATTAATTTTTATTTCAATTCATTTTATCATATTCATATTAGAGTAGAAATTTTTAGCTTTTTTGGTATTATCATATTCATATTAGAGCAGAAATGTTCAAAGATTCTGAGTTTATTTCCTAGACCATAATCATTCCTTGCCAAAATAACAATATCTTTAACATAAAGGAGAAGTGTTATGACAATACCAACGAACACAGATGCATTAAAACCTACATCTTCCAAACACTCTTCTATCTTATCAATGTATATGCCAAAAAGGCTAGGAAATAAGGGACACCCTTCCTTGAATCCAATATAGCAATTAATTTATCAACCCTCAATAGTCCTAAGCTTGGAAATAACATTCTTGTATAGCCTTATCAAAATGACCCTCAACTTGAGAGGAACCATTATCTCCTCTAGCATCTTCCATAGCTTTTTTCTAAGAATGGTGTCAAGTGGTTTTCTAAAGTCAACAAAACAAGAAAAGAGATCAATTTTATTATGTCCAAATTCCTTTGAAATTATCCTAAGAATAAAAATATGGTCCACGATCAAATGATATCTCATAAAATTAGCTTGGATTTTATCTCCTTTACCATGACTTTCAAGCTAAATGCTAATACAAATTAAGCCCTTACAATTTGGCTAAAATGTGGTTAATCATAATGGTTCTATAATTAGAGGGGACACTTTTATCCCCACTCTTAAATATAGGAACAATATTGATCTATGGAAAAGAGTTACAAAGGCCTTGCGTCATTTCCAAATTAAAGAGCTTGTCTATGTGCAGGATGAGGATAGGTTTTCCCATCTTAAAAATTCCAGCTTGGTAGCCCTCAATGTCCTTACCTTTCTCATTAGCAAGCTGCTTAACCCCAAACTCAATGTCTTCCAAAAGAAAAGATATAATCCTCTATAGGGGCATTCAACATGGTATCCATGGCATTAGGGGTTTTAGAGAGGTTTTTAAGGTGAATATTCTTATTCTTTAAGGGAGTCAAATGATTTTATTTGGTCTTGTGAGTCAAAATTTTCCTCCAAAACTTTATAAGGTTAGACTTAGAGAGGTTTGGTAATTAATGTAGCTTTCTACTTGTATGGTCTTTGATATTTTTAATATTAATTTAATTTAGATATTTAACATTAATTCATTTTATATATTTAATATTTTATAATATTTTTTTATATATAATATGTATATTTTAAGTTAATAAAATAAAGTAGAAAATAATATATAAAAAAATTGAAAATATATAAAATACTAAAACATAATAAATAAAAATTTTATGTGTTACAAAATAATAATAATAATAATAATAATAAATACTATGATTGGAAAATTAATTTAAAATTACTTAAAGTGAGCCATCTCATCAGTCACTTGTAAATATTTTTTATTTTGAATATCACTTTAATTTTTAGTTTTAAATAAAATGAGTGTGTGTGTGTCTATATATATATATATATATATATATAGTTTGCATGTTTATTTTTTATGTTTAAGGAAACTTCTAAGGATTTGTTCTCATTCCAAGAATGGTATTCACTATAACTTATGGGAATTGAATTAGGAAAGAGAACATAATATTCATTTCTCCCAACCACTCAAAATAAATTAAATTTACTATTTTATTCACATACACACACACATATTAAAACTTATATGGTGTACAAGTTTTTTTCCTTATATATTTTTTCAACTTTTCAATACAAGTTCTAATAGAAGAAATTCACCTTGAATATCAAAATATTTCAAGAGGATACCTAGCAAAATAACCCTACATAATATGTATGAACTTATAAATTATTTTGAAAAATGTAGAAAAGAGAGAGTCAAACTTCAGTGCGATTTTTTTTTTCTTTTATAAGTTAGTAGTTTATATTATATAATTGTATCATAGGATAATAATGACATCGTATGATAGCATGTTGCAATAGGAATTAGAATCAAAGTGCCATGTTCTCTAACAATTGTGGCCATTAGAGGAAAAATCATTTAATAAATACCTAAACACAACATCCAACTATCTGGGATAAAAAAAAGAAATATGGGTCTTGCTTATGAAGGGAAATTGATACCTATGTAAACGAAACAACAAAATTGGACCTAGCCATGGAAGGATTCCAAGTCAGAAGTTCTCCTACTACATATAAAACAAACACAATGGAACCTAAGTTAAAAACCCAAGAAAAGAGAGCATGGAGGTAAAATGATATGAACATGACATATGTTATGAAATATTTAAAAGGTGGTGTCTTTGGAAGCTCTAATTTCCCGCACCATGATTCTCCCACCTTTATTATTTACTAGCCAAGAGACTAGCATGAGGAGACACATGTTTTGTCACTCCACCATGTCTAGCATTTTGTGTATGCTCTACTTTTCCTCTCCCTGAAAAATAATAACATAAGAGATGAAGCCTTTAGTGTTCCAATAGAGCTCCTAAGTCCATTGGAACTTGTTTTCTCTAGTATCTGATTTGTTGAATCCACCAGAAATTTAGAATTTTTAGCATCCACCTACCCCTTATTCAAAAAATATCTCGACGTTGTAATTCCCTTCTTGAAATCTTAGATGCAAAATATTTTTTTAAAGGAGGTGGAAGTCTGAAAGGAAATTTTTATCATCACCACATCTCTTTCCACCTTCATGTTGTGAAATGGACCCATAGCAAGGGCCTTACCCTTATTCCTATGGTGAGGAATCATATTAGCATACAAACCAATAAGAAAAATTAGTAGAGCACCCAACAAGTAAACCAAAACAAGTTGATACAAAATCCAAATAACCAAATACTTAAAGGTTTGCATTAGGTATTTACTATTTGAAGTTCCCCATAAGTAAAAAATCCCACATTTAAAAACTATCATCATTCTTGGAAATGGCTAGAGGATTAGATTTTGCCTCTAGATATAAGGCCATATCTCACCAACCTTCCTCATTATTTTCTTCTACAACAATGGAATCCTGGTTCTATATTCACCATGAATATAAATTCCCCTCTACGTCAACTCTTGCACATGTGGTGATTGCAAAGGGATGTAAAAAATGGTAAGCTAATTTCTAAGGGAATGCACTCTTCTCCATCAAACTTATTTAAATGGAATGGGTTGCACCTGACCCAATGATATCTCCTCCCACACATCCTCCTATCTATTTACCATTCCAAGTGGGGATGAAATAATGAAGAGACTTAAAACATGCTTCAAAATACCCATATGTAGAGACTTTATTTGGGTGGTGATCCATTTTATAACTCTGTGAGGATAGATATGATAATATTTTAATAACATTCAACAATCACTTGTGAGAACCCTTTATTTTTTACTGATATAAGGCCATATATTACTTCCCACAACTATACAATGTTATTTAATCCATTGCCAAAATACCATAAATAAATACAAATAATATCCCAAGATGATTTCCAATGACTCCTCCAATTCCTTTGATTCCAAAATTTATTTTGGAAGAACCATCAAAGTTGGTTTTGAGGAATTTTAAGGGAGGAGGATATTAGGTGGTAGGAGAGGAGCTGGAGGGGAAGGGATGGAGAAGACGGGATCAAGATGAGGGAAATAATATTGCTTGCCAATTGTTGAGGATTTAGAGGTATGTATGGATACACTAAATATCAAATTCTAACCATTTATAGAACATTATGAAATTAAAGAGGTTTGTGGATATGTTTTGTCAAAATTTTCTAGGGGTGAAGGTCATATTTTTAAAAAATTGTTTATTTATCTCCCTCCATATTTACCACAATATAAATATAGGGAAGAGTTGCCACATTATATTCAATATTTTATTACGGGAAGCTTGCAATATATAGTTGGAAATTGTGAGATGAGCGTTATACCTATCTCAATGCATCTTCCTAAAAGTTGGGCACCCCTATCGCAAACATTCCCTTGGAGGGCATATAAGATTAAAATATGATCTATGAATTCACTTTTATTATTACATGAGATACATTAAGAAATAATATAAATCATTTTTTTCATAGTTGTTTTGAGGGTCACATCCTCCTATATGCTGCTAATTAGAGGAAGGTTGAGATTTTTGGCCATTGAAAGGGGATCCATATATTTTCCCATATGGGGTCCTCCTAAAAAACTACATGCTTGGAAAATAGAGCATAATATTCTTTGATGATGTTGTAGATTCCTATTTATTTGAATTTACATCATAGCTTGTCCTCTTTGTAGAAGACATGGATATTATATTGATGGAAATACTTCATTAGAGGATTGTGTTTGTTTCTATGCTACAAAGGGAGATGATTTGGAAATTAACACCAGATCTATCACTCCTTCTCTATAGTTTTCTTTCTCTAGTGATATTTTACATAAATACCTTGAGTGTTTTCATATAAATTATTTAGAAAAATGTAGTTCATCTCTATTTGTAGTACAATCTAAATAATAGAACCTGGGGAAAATTTCTTAGTATGAATCCAACTGTTGGAAATTAAGTTGCTGGTTTATATGACTTCTACATATTATTCCACGAAACCTCTTGCCCTATTATCCACCTCCACCACATTGTATTTCATAGAAATTTATAAAGTACTTTTGGTTCTTTCAGGCCTAGTCCACGTTTGTGTTAGTGAGTGCATAGGGTGCTCCATGCAACCAAGAGCCACTTCTTGTTTTAATGAGCTCCTCTCCATAAAATGTTTCATTGAATATATAACAATTATTTTAGAATGTGTTTAAGAGTGGATATAATATATAAAACATATATGAGTAGTGCTTGGAGGACAAATTTGAGAAGGATGATTTGTACCTCAAGGTTGAGATCTATGAAGGTCTAGGAAGAAAGATTATTATTGATTTTATTGAGTAGGTCTTCTAGGTGTATCTGTTGGCTATATAGAATATTAACGAGATACCCAAATATTTTGATAGTAGAGAGATATGAGAGAAACCAAAAATGCAAGATATGTGATGTTGCACTATAAGAGGAGTGCTGAAAAAGAAAACTCGAATATTTTAAAGCTTGATTGTTGTTCTTGAGGCTTCCATAAAGGTATCAAGTACATGTTTGAAGGCACAATATTATTTTGTAGAGGGTAACAAAGCCATCGTGAGGGTGTCATCCAAAAATTATTTGTGGGTGAGGTGATGTTAGGAACGATGTAACTTTCTTCCTTGAATGTTTTGAGAGTAGGTAACATCCTTGATTTAACAACATAGATATTCCTCCATCAGGATAAAAAGAAAGGGGGAGAGGGAATCCCCATATAAAATTCCTCTTAAAGGAGAGAAGGTGGTGTTTGATTATCTATATTGGATCACTATATTGTTTGTTAGGCATCTCTATTCTTTCATAGTGGAAAACGTGGAGGAATGAACTCATAGGACCATTTTTACCAGCGGGACTCAGCTCAAAAAATTGGGGTTTGAAACCTTCTAAGAGAACTTTGAGGAATAAAATGATGATTTTGGGGGGGTAATTTTTTTTTCTTTAATGTAAAACCTTATTTTCCTATTCTACACATAGATACCTTTCCAACAGTATAATAATCACCTCAATTATAGTCTATGTGAAAAATTTATGCCACTTTGAAGTTGTCCTTCCTTTTTTTTCCACCACAATTTGAGAAGATGCCACATCATCCCCCATTACTCATGGAAAAGGGGCTAGACACATGATGACGATGAAGAAGACACTAGAAGAGTCATTTTTATAATTGTATTTAAGAATTGAAGGAGTCAAACATAACCACTAGTAACCTATCGGACATATTCTAACTGGGTCAATAGGAGGAAAAGGGGTTCCATTATTTTTGAGTCCATTTGTTCCATAGATTATCATAATTACCAAGAGGGATAGGGAGAGAGAGAAAAAAAAAAAAATCATTGTAGTAGCCGATGGGCCACGAGCCTTAATTATTTGTAAATTGTAATATTTTTAGATTAAGAGAAAGGGACCAACGCAACCTCACCTTCCAGCTAGGTGCTCTCCCAAAGGAGTTTTCTAGGTTATATCTTGTGTCATATCATGGTTTGTGATATTTTATTTCATTTTTTTCTATTTTTTGCATAATATAATTTTTATGTATACAAAACAATTATTAATTTACATTTCCAAAAATGTTAAGATAAATAAACCCTCATAATGTAAATTTTGGATTTTCAAGTATAATTTACTAGATCTATTGTGACAAACTGTCTAGTGGAATATCCATGGTAATTTACAGATCATATTGGTATTAGGTCATGTTTCTTTCGGTATATTTTGGATATTTGTTGGGAAAGTAGATTGGATAAGATAAAATTCATAAAACCCTAGTCATAGCTGAAGAATCTTTGAATAAACCTTGTGATCCTGTAGAGGAGATATTTTCATAGTTAGATGCAAAAGTTGTAGATATAAGCCATAAATTGAATCTCCTCTTGTTGACCTTGATAAGTAATATCATGATCTTTAGAGAATATGAAGGTTAAAAATCAGAGGGTTGATTAGAGGGGAGATTAAGAGATCAAGAAGAAATAGAGAATGATCCAAAGAAAGGACCCAAAAGAGATCAATTTAGTTTGAAGGCCATGAAACATTTACAGTACTTATTCAAAATGGAAGAAAAATTTGACATCAAGTTGTACGAAGGTGATATTGACACTCTGAACCTAAATAATTGTTTATAGCAATTAGAATTTTATTTCAATGTTCATCATATAGAGGAAGAACATAATATTTCATTTACACAACTGAAATTAGAGGGCCATGCACTACCCTAGTTGGAAATCCACATGGAGGCCTTGAAGTTGGAGGAATAAATTCACAATTTTACCCTATTGTGTATCTAAAGGACCAGTGGATCTGATTGAACTACTTCACGTAGAAGTAAGGCACAATGTACAAGAGTGCACCACAAAGTTCATGTTGTAGCTCCGTAGATAATTCTAAGTAATGAATTATGCTAGTGCATCTATAATGTTTTGTTGGTTTTTAAAGGTTTTTGGATGACCAAAGCTCTAAATTGTTTTAAGACAGGAGAAATTCTTGATTACTAATGATGTATTTAAAAGGGTTGATTCTTCACCTCTAACTGTAATTTAACTTTGATGAGATGTGTAAGGTTGAAACTTTATAATTTATATGATTTTCTAAATATCAAACTGATTATTTAACTTTTCATATGCAGTCGATGAATGTAAAATTCTTTTATAGCCAAACAATATGTGTTTAAAACTTTAAGGGAAGATGCCAATTTAATAATGTAGAGGAGTTGTCTAAGACAAACAATCCAATAAAATAATCTCTTTAACGGATTATAGCTTCATAGGGGATTTCAGAAAGTTTGATACCCAATCTATTCTTACCCAAACTCCCATAAAATTAAAACACATGCAGAAAAACAAAGTGATAATAATTGACAAAGAAGAACTTACAAAGGACACAAGATGTTTCAAAATGAATCCAGAATCCTTTTATTTCTTCAAAAATAACTTAGAAGGGTACAAGTCTGCTCAAAAGTATTTCACAATGGTTCAACCCTTTGTATTTTGATCTACGAAGTATTTATACAATTTTTCTCAAAATATATTGATTTATATATCAATCTTTATTGGAAAAACATCTCAAAAACGTTTTACAAAAATAGCTCAAGAATAGAGGAAAATAAAATTGCTCAATATTTCTGGCACTGATTTCGAAGATTCTGGTGATGAATTAGACTGAAAGGATGTTTATTTGTTATTGAAGATCAATGTATGTTTAATCAAGAGGCTAACATAATTTTTCCCATATTTATTCACGTGGACTAGAATATTTAATTAATTTTCTATATGTTTCATCCACTTCGGTATATTTATGGAAAGTGGGCTTTACTATAAACAAAGGATTTATTTCATGCTTGATCAATAAGTCAAAATTTAAGCCTTCCATGAAATCATTCCTTGTAATAGTTCCTTTTATCATGGCCAATTTGGACTTGTATGTTGCTATAAAATATAATTTTTGTTGATAGTCTTCCAACTAAACTAATATCTCTCCCATACCCTTTAAACCTGGAAGTCCCTTTTGATAAAGTTCATTAAAATTTCTCTGGAATTTTTGAATGATGGCCTCCAGATTGTGACATTTATTCTCTAATTGTAGTATTAAATTTCTCTTAGTAATAACTCTTCTTACTTCAAGAATGGTTTGAATTCTATCTCCAATATCAAACTCTTCCAGTTCTTCTATTGTCTTTGAATTTAAAATTCGTATCAAAGTAGTAGCCTCCCCCAGTTTCTGACCCAAATCTTCCTTTACATTTGTTATGACCTTATTTTATTTATTCACTAACTCTTCTTGTTCGAAAATAATTTCAATTGAAGGCCTAATTTCAGTCATGGATTCATTGATTTTTATCCGGATATTCTTGTTTGCTTGTGAAATTTTCTGAGACATAGCATATTCATTCTCCAGATATTCAATCCTTTGAGTTAATATGTGAGTTTTTTGAGGCTCTGAAAAAAAAAAATTATCAATTTTCACTTTTTGTTCTTGGGGATTGTTAAGATGAGATTTCAACTTTTCAATCTATTGCCCTCTGATAGATAAATCTTCCAGAGCTCTGATCAATTTAGTTGTCGTATCTGTAGACTGTATCTCAGTTGTTGTTGTAGTTGTTGAAGTAGAAGATTATGTTGTTAAGGCACCTGTGATTCGAATTGTTGTTAAAGGAACAAGTAATGTTTGAATTGCTTGCTGTTCTTTTTCCTTTAGTAGATTTTCTAGCTCAGTATCCATTTTATGAATTTGTGCATTTTGTTCAATGATGATTTTGAACATATTCTCCTTCTCCTTTTCCAGTTCACCAACTTCCTTTGTTTGTGGATATTCAGTAGATGGAAGTTTGATTTGCTTCCTTAAGGATAAAATATCAACATTTTTTGTTTTAATTATCTCCTCAACAACTTTTACATTACTGGGATCATATCCCAGTTTAATCACCAAGTCCTCTAAATATTTTATTTTGGTGTCTTTAGCTAAAGAAGATATTTTTTCCAATTTTAATTGAGACTGAATATTATTAACTAAATCATGGAGTCTGGATTCTGCCATTGTTGAATTTTTTAGTGTAGAATATAAACTTTCACATGTCTTCTTATGTAAATCCATTTGATCAATAGGATGGATATGTTTAACAACAAAAGAAAAAATGGATCATTTTGTAGTCATCTGCAGTCATAGGAAATGGAATTTCAGGTTCAAGGAAGGCTATTTTCATTTGGTGGGAATGGGAATGGTGGTTTTTTTATTTAGGCAGGAATGAGGAAAGGTGGAATTCGGAGGGGGGTGGGAAATAAGTGGTTTCTTTTTCTTTTTTTTTTTTGGGGGGGGGGTGTTTCTGAATTTTATTAGGAGGTGACATGTATACAAAGCGAGATGGGAGGAATTCACTCCCGCCCCCCACTTTGATTAACTATTAGAGGGGCAAGGAGGTTCCGAAATTGATGAGGCCTATCGATCTGAATAGGAAATATCACAACGCTTTATTGTCACGCGCTTGTTACCACATATGAAAAACAAGTCATATCATCATTTAAACTTCATTACATACTTTAATCAATCGTTAAATTTAGTTTAAACTAATTACATGATTAATTAATATTAAATGAGCGACATTTTGAGTGGCACACCTTTCCTTATGATTTTATTTTATTTTTCTTTATTTTTTGTTTTTTATCATCATTTTTTTTATATATAACATTTTTTTTATCATCATTATATATATATTGTTTTTTATCATCATTGGCTCCATCTGGGGACTCCTTCTCCCTGTGAGATAAAAAGAACAAGTAGATCCATGTGCCTTGTCCTTGGGCTGTGGAGTCTTTGTTGTGAAATCATACTTTGATAGTGAAACATAAATGGAAAAAATTGTTATGTACAATGAACTAGGACTGAAATCAACTTCAGTACTAAATATAGTGCTTCAGATATTGTCCATTGACAGGAAATGTAGAGTATGATCCTTCCAGGTTCTGCAGAATAAAAGTATTTTTTCCTTTGACCTCTGTAATGTTGAATGGCCCCAACCAAAGATTGTCAAATTTACCATGTTTTAATTTTTATTCTCTTCAGGAATCCCACTTAAAACCCAAATATCCCTCCCTGAAATCTCTTTCTCTAGCTTTCCTATCAAAAAAAAATTTAATTTTGTTTTGATATTAACGAAGTTTGTATAAAACTTCATCTCTATCCTCATTTAACTCTATAATCGGATTGAATCTCCTAAAAAAATCATCAGGCTCTTCATTTGATTCTTGTAAAATCTTCATGAAAAGAAAGACTAGTTGTGTAGGAAAAATGGATTCAGTTCCATAGACAAGTTGAAAAGAGGATTTAACTGTTGATATTTTGGGTGAAATTATGTTGGCCCAAGCTACATAATTAAGGTGTCTATCCCAGTTTCTCTTATGGTCTGCAAGTAACTTTTTTATCACCTTTACCAAACTCTTACTAGATGACTCTAGGAATCCATTCCCTTGAGGGTAATATGGAATAGAATGATGTAATTGAATTTGATATTTCTGGAAAAATGCTATAATTTTAACACTACTAAATTCCTGTGCATTATTTGTGACTATCTATTGAGGACAACCAAATCTAGATAGTATATTTTCCTCAAATAATTTAATGGCAACAATATATGTAGCATTTTCTAACTGGGATAGCTTCTACCCACTTTCTAAAGTAATATGTGGCAGTTAATATCCATCTATGTTTATTGTTGGATGTTGGATGTATCTCTCCAATGAAATATAGTCCCCACTGTAAAATGGTGCCTCAATCAAGACTGGAACAATGGAAAGTCCTGCCAATCTTTGTTTGCCAACAAAAATATGACATGGAATGTAGCTTCTAACTTTTTTCCCCAACATGTGAAAAAAAATTTGGCCAATAGAAACCTGCTCTCAAAATTTTGTATGTTGTTTCTCTCCAATCACATTGAATTTCACATATTCCTTCATGAAACTGATCTATAACACCCTTTGTTTCACTCTCAGTCAGGCATAGAAGTAATATTTTTACAGGATATTTCCAATACAGGTTAGCATTGATAATACAATACTTCATAGCCTTTAATATAATATCTATGCATTGATTTTTTGTGAAACCAAGAGGGTACTTAAAATCACAAAGAAAGTGTACAACATCAACATATCATTCAAATAATGGGAATTTTTTCTCAATAGAAAGCGAAAGAGGATCTGAATCTGTAGAAGAAGGTTCTTGTGGATTCTTCTCTAATGAAGTAGAGGAAGGTTCTTATGGATTATTCTCCCTTGAACTTGGAGAAGGTTCTTGTGGATTCTTCTCTCCTAACACCTGCATGATAATGTTTATTCCCAAAACTTTACAGTTAGATTCAACCAACAACTTGGCTAAACCCTATACTTTTATTAGCTTAGTATGTTTGATGTCTAAATCAAATTCAAGGATTTTAGCTATCCATCTCCCTCTCCTACCATTTGTATCAGGTTGGGTAAAAATGGTTTTGACAACATTATTTGTAACATAAGAAGTAATACGAGAACGAAGGACGTAAGTTCTAAATTTTTTGAGGGCTTGTACAAGAGCATAGGCTTGTTTGTCAATGATGTCATATTTTAGCTCTGCATCTCTCATCACTTTACTAAAGAAAGAAATTGGATGTTCATCTTGGTTATCATTCTTTAGTAGTAAAACAACACCTAAAGTGGTGTCATAGGCAAAATTAAAAATGCTGAAGTGTTTGGTACAATCAGGGCTAGCTAGTATTGGGGCTTCAGAAATAACCTTTTTGATTTGTGTAAGAGAAAATATATCCTACACAGTCCGTTTAATCTCCTGATCCCTTTTCAGCATATCAGTGATATCTTTAACAATCTCAATATAGTTTGGTATAAATCTTCTTCAAAAATTAATCTTTCCTAAAAAAGCTTCAACTTCCTTTTTATTTATGGGAAGAGTAATTACCTCAATGGTCAAGGCTCTTTTTTGATCAATTACCACTCCTTATTTTGAGATGATGTGGCCAAGTAACTTTCCTTCCTTTATGGCAAAGAGGGATTTCTTTGGGTTGAGCGGCATTCCAAATTTTATGCACCTATCAAAAACCTTTCTCAAGTGTTTTAAGTGCTTTTCATCAGAGTTTAAAAACACAGTTAGATCATATACATAGATAAAAATAAATTTATTGATTTTTCCAACAAACTGATCTGAAATAGATCTGAAATAATACTGAAGTAGAACTAAATATTTGCCAACAGTGAATTGATTGTTAACTTGATCACTTAGTGTGGAAGACTGAAGGAAAAAAATTGATTTTACGACTTAATCCAGAACTTCAGAAGCATAAATAAACATGAATTTGCATCAAGTAATAGAGACAAAAGACAACAAACATTGATTACGGAGTTCGTCCCTGGTGGACTACATCTTTCGGTCCGCTTTCAAGATGGGCGTCTATTTTATTAAGGATTAATCCGAGGAAGCCTTTACGCAGAAATTCACCAAATTGAGCGTGCTTGTAGGAACCTCTAGTCTCTGTCAAAAGAAAGCTCTCTCTCCTAGCTTTCCAACACCTATTTTGGTCCCAATTCCGCCTCCGGATGACCAAGATTCACTGAAAACAAAACTACCTCTCTCTTCAGAAATATGAACACAAGCCTTCAAAATCACTCCTCCTCTTTCATCATGAGAAATGGTGGTTTTATAATGTATGTTCAGGTCCAATCTCGAACTCCTTGAGCCAGAAATGGCATATGGTTGAATGAAATTAAATGATATTTGGTGGATTAGGTTCTCCGTCTTGTAAACTTCTTACAACTAAGGCATTGGGTGATATGGTGGTTTAAAATTAACATAGCGCATATAATACAAAACCCACAAATTGACCATAGTATAAAAAGAGGCACTATCATTCTACAAACAATGGAAAGATCTGAAGGTTTGCATGTGACTGGGTTGCGGTCTAACCATTGGTTACCACTTGGTGGTTAAGTTCTGTGGCTTCAACAAATGGTTCCACTACGGTCAACCTCCAAACTGTTCAGATGTTGTTACAGCAGTGGTATTTTCCCGACGGTCTCTGCTGCGGTTAAGTCTGATAACATTCTTACTATGTTCACATGTTGATTGCAATCTCCGACGTGGTTAGAATGCCGCGGTCAAGCTATTTAATATGTATATCTTATTAAATAGTCTGAAAGGGGTTTTTTACATATATTTCCGAAAGGCTTATGTCAAAGGTTTAATACATAGGTTTATAACCATAGGTTTGATATAGTTTAAACCCATTACATAATGTAAACACCATAATGTCATTTGTGCTAGGTTTAGGATTTAGGATTAAGACCTTAAGATTAATGAATTAGGCCTTATCACATTACACCATGATCTTAGCTTATGAACCATAGGTTTATACCACATTTACCATGACATTTCCAAACCAGGAAATCACATTTTTGTTTTCACCATGACTGAAGACTTTCATGGGACAAATTGGAGAAAATGAAGAACTGAAGACCGAACTAATCTTCAATGAATTGATACAAGATCCTCCTGGATCAATCTCTCCACTTGAAAGATTTTGGAACAAAAAAAGTTTGATTTAAGTAGATATCAAGTGAGGTTAGAGCTCCCTCACTCTTCTGATCTTCATCCACCTCGCCTTACTCAGATTCATTCCCTTGAGTCCCACTCGAATATATTCAACATATCCTCACCTTGAAGTGCGAACTTTCCTATCCAAGATGGTATCTTCCTGCAACTCATTCATATAATTAGGTGCCAAATAATCAAGGTAGGAATATGTGTATTTTCATCTGGATCAATGATCATCAGAGGTTCATACAACTTAAGATTTTCTACATTTACAACAAAATAAATATGCATGTAAGGCGGTAAATCTAATCAGAATGCATTATTTCCAATCTTGTCCACAATCTTGAAAGGACCATACCTGATGGGTTTTAGTTTCTTACCTTCACCTTTCAACCTATATTTGTTGATATAAAACCATACCTAATCACCAACCTGAAAATGATGATCCACTCGATGCTTGCCATGGAGCACTTTGTACTTCGCCCGACTCTTCTCTAACTGATCCTGTACTGCTTCATGTATCTTTTGTATCCGTTGAATGAAATTAAATTCTTTGTTTGAATCATCATGTCCATCCACTTTATCTTCTTCACTGAACATGAAGGAAATCGGTGAATTTGGTATATAGCCAAAACATGTTTCAATTGGTGATCGATTAGTCGAAGAGTGTAAGGCTCGATTGTAAGCATGTTGCACATAAGGTAAAGATTCATCCCACAACTTAGGATGTTTGCTGTAGTAACCTTGAAGAATATGTATCACTATCATGTTCACCACTTCTGTCTGTATGTCTATTTTTGGATGAAAATTTGTGCTCTTCTTCAGTTTTTTGTCCATGAGTCCCCACAAAGTGGACCAAAACTCTCCTACAAAGCGAGTGTCTCGATCGGAAATGATGGAAGTAGGTAACCCAAAATGAGCCCATACCTGTTGAAAGAACATCTGTGCAGTATGTTCAGAAATCACTTGATTTTTCATACAACAAGAATGCACATCTTGCTGAAACGATCAACCATGACATACATGTAATCATGCCCTCTCCTTGACATAGGAAGTCATCCAACAAAGTCCATGGAAATGTTGTCCCATGGTTCCGAAGGAACTGGAAGTGGAATATACAAACCAATCTTTCGATTGCTTGGTTTACTTGTCGAAAACATATCACATCCTTTAAGGTACTTAACAACTTTTTCATACATGCGAGGCCAGTAGAAATACCATTGAATTTGCATCATTGTCTTGCTTATGCCAAAATGTCTTGAAATGCCAGAAGAATCTGCTTCTTGAATAACATGCACCCTTTCTGTCTGTGGTATGCAAAACTTACCCAGATGATATAACAACTTGTCGTGAACATGAAAATGGACTTCTTCCACCTGAGTACCATGAGTTAGTGATTCATAAATATCTTTGAAATCAACATCTGTACTAGATTGTTCTAAATAACTTTCATGTTTTAAAGAACTATTCTATAGCACTATTGAAGCATTCAAAGATGGTCTAGACAAAATATCATCTACTTTTTTTGTTACACATTTCTTGTACTTAATTACTAAGTGAAACTGTTGAAGAAATACCATCCATATGTAATGGAAATATTTTTTCAACTTAGTCTGTGAGTGAAGGTATTGAAGCGACTGATGATATGTGTGAATCGCTGTTTCCTTACCCATTGAGTAGTGTTTCAATTTCTTTACACTTTCAACCAAAGCAAACATTTCTTTATCATATGTCGGATAATTTATAACTTCCTTAGAAAACGTTTTTGAATGAAAAAAAAATATGTTTCCCTTTTTGTAGTAAAACTTCACCCATTACATAACCACTAGCATTTGTTTCAATTTCGAATGGATGTTGAAGATCTGGTAAAGCTAAGATTGGGGCTGTGACAATTTTATGCTTAAGTGTATCAAAAGATTTTTGTTGTTTACCTCCCCACTGATAGGAAACTTTAGAACCTGTTAAAGCATGTAACAATGATGCAATCAAAGAAAACTGAGAAATTGTTTTTCTCCAATATTGAACTGCACCTAGAAAAATCCTAACTTCAGTCACATTCTATGGTCTTGGGCACTTAACAATCACATCGATTTTAGCTGGATCTATTTTCAAATGACCACCTCCAACGATGTAACCAAGATACATAAAAGAGTTTTCCTAGACTCACATTTGTACAGTTTAAGGTACAATTTTTCCCTTTGCAACACTTCGAATACTTGTTTAACATGCCTAACATGCCCTTCCATACCAGAACTGAAAATCAGGATATCATCTTAGTATATTATGACAAACTTATCAATGTATGGATGAAATACATCATTCATAACCCACATGAAAGTTTCTAGAGCATTACAAAAACCATAAGGCATCACTAACCATTCAACTAGTCCCTGCCTAGTTTTAAATGCAGTTTTCCAGATGTCATTTTCTGCAATGCGAATTTGATAATACCCACTACGCAAATCCAACTTAGTTAAATAGACAAAATTTTTCAACTGGTCAAGTAAATCATCTATCCTGGGAAGAGGATACCTATTCTTGATTGTGATTTTGTTTAAGGCCCTAAAGTCTCCATCTCCCGTATTTCTTAGGAACCAAAATTATGGTTGAACCACATGGAGATCAGCTAGGTCAAATGATGTCTTTTTCAACTAGCTCTTGGATTTGTTTCTTTATTTATTCCTTCTCTATGATTGACATGCGATACACTCTGACATTAGGAACAGGGGCATCGAACATCAATTGTATCTCATGTTGTATTTCCTGTTTAGGAGGTAGATGTTTTGGTTCTTTAAATAGACTTTGAAAAGAATCTACCAGTTTAACCAAACTATATTTAAACTAAGATTCACAACCTAAAAAAGCATCATGTTGATCCTTATGTTGTTATTTTACAACCATGAGTACATATCTATTACTTGAAATTATTAGTCTCTTCATCTGATTAACAATAACTAAATCCAAGTGTATTTTGATTTTATGTGCCCAGACAATGTATTATGATTCCATCTTTCTTAAGATGATATTTATGCTCTTTCCTATGAAACACAACATCACGATCATAGATATAAGGACTTCCTAGCACTACTCCACATATTTCTAATGGAATCACATCTAAATCCACTTCATCAATGTAATTAGTCGTGATGGCAAATTTTAAAGGACATTGATTTGTGACATTAATCTGAGTCCCTTCTTTTAGCCAACCTAATGGGTATGGTATTGGATGATTTTGTGTCTCCAAACCCAATTTCTTAACTAATTCTTTAGATATTAAATTTTCTTGTGATCCACTCTCAAACAATGTATCTATTTTTTTTTTCTTAGAAGTTACCCTTATGTAAAATTAATTCAACTCTTTTATCCTCATCCAGATGATTTATGTTTGAAGAAGATGCAGAAGTACTAGAACTTGAACTAGTGTCAAAAATTTTACCTATCGAAACCATTGCGGTTATTTTCCTCTCATCACATGAGTTGGATCCCAAATCATCTAGATTGCTGTATTAGCCTTATTTTCATCTTTATTTTTCTGGAACTTCTTTGGTCTGAGTTATGGGTGAAGTTTCCAACACTTGGTTTTATCATGTCCGATCCTATGGCAGTGAGAACAAGTAGCTCTTTCACCTTCCTTCTGAGCTGTTGTTGTTTTCTTTCCCTTTGAACTATTGTTCCTCTTGTTGTGTTTTGAATCCTTGATTGCCAACTGTTTGGATGATTTCTATGAAAAATTGAACGGTCTACCACCAGATTCAATATGTATGGCTTGAACACACACTTCATCAATGTCATTAGGATTAAGCATCAATAACATATGTTGTAAATATGAATGTAAACTACTAATGTACTTTAATAAAGTTTCACGTGTATCCAATGGAATACCAAGTGCCAAAGCTTTCTTCCTGAACTCCTGAACATTCTGCCCTTTACCTTGCCTCAAATTATGCCAATCAATAACACCTTGTTGTATGTATCCCAAAGGATAGAATTGTTTTCTGAGAGCTTTTAAAAACTTAGACCATGAAGAGATGACTTTACCTTTCCGCTTTAAATCTACTTGAGTTTTACTTTCCCACTAGATTAAAGTTGTTCCCCCATTCTAAGTGTAGCTAACTGAAATTTTTTTCTTTCATTAGAATTTTTCTGAATTCTACAATAAAATTTTAATTGTTTAATCCAGTTATCTATATTTTTAGGATTCATTTCGCCATCATAAATAGGTAGTTCAAATTTTACATCAAGTTTCAAAAGAGATGATTTCTGAGGTTTTTTTTCTGTTTTAGAATTTGAATTGGAAGAAGAAGAATATGATGATGATGATGAATATGATGGAGGAGAAGGAGCTTTATCATATTTTTCTTTTCCCTTGTCCTTCTTCGATGCCTTTGAAGAAGAAGCTGCATCTCTTACCTTCAGATCTTCGTAGAGTTATCCCAACATCTACAACATGTTCAAAAAGAAATGCTGAACTTGTTCATCACCCATGAAATTCACTTCAGGAATTTCACTTGCATCGGGTCCTCCTATTGTCGATCGTTGAGCGAATTTCCACTTTGCAACTTCTGAGTCGATCTCCTCGAGTGTTAATTCTCCACGTCGCAATCTAGACCTGGTTTAACATTCAATGGAAAAAATCCTACAATAAAACCTGCTTTGATACCAAAATATATGATCTGAAATAGATATGAAATAATACTTAAGTAGAACTAAATATTTTCCAATAGTGAATTGATTGTTAACTCGATCGCTTAGTGTGGAAGACTGAAGGAAAATCGTTGATTATACGACTTAATCCAAAACTTAAGAAGCATAAATAAACATGAAATTTCAGAAAATAATTGAGATAGAGGACAACAAACATTGATTACGGAGTTCGTCCCTGGTGGAATACGTCTCCGGGTTCGCTTCCAAGATGGGTGTTTGTTTTATTAAGGATTGATCCAAGGAAGTATTTACACAAATATAAACCAGTATGAATGTGCTCGCAGGCACCTATGGTGTCTATCAACAGAAAGCTATCTCTCCTAGATTTCCCGCTTCTCCCGGTTCCCATTTCCACCTCTGGGCGACCAAGATACACTGAAAACAAAACTGCCTCTCTCTTATAGAATCTGATTATAAGTCTTCAAAATCACTCCCCCCTCCATCATGAACAAAGGTGTTTTTTATAATGCAGGTTCAGGTTCAATCTTGAACTCTCTGGTCCATAATTGGTATATGGTTTTACATTGAATAAGCATTGATCTCTCGGTGCAATAGAAGTGAAACACCTTGCCATTAGGTTCATGGTGGTTGAATTTAAACTTAGCGCATATTGAATAAGAAAACCAAAATATGACTTTGGTCTAAAAATAAACCCCGATAGTCAGAAGATGATGGAATGGTGAAAAACCTACCATGTGACCAATCTGCAGTCTAACCATTAGCTGCCACCCGGTGGTTAAGTCTCGATAGTTCCGCAACGATCTTGGCTATCGGCTCCATGTGAAAACTGTCATGTTAATTGATTGTGGTCTCTCAATGGCCAGGTTCTGAAACCGTTGTTAACCTTCGCTATGTTCACATGCTGCAACTTACCCTGACGATATTCTCCGCAGTATTCCTCCAAATTGCGCATCTCTGTTTTGTTGTTCACATGAATTTCCATCTCCGAAATATTTCAGACTATGGTTAACTGTTATATGTTTTATAATATGGTTATTACAACAGTCCAAAAGGTTTATGACCACCATAGGTTTTAAACTTTGGTATGGAACTTATAACATAGTTTAAACACCATGAGCTTAGGTTTTAGGACTTAGGTTTGTATGCTTATGTCTCCACTTAGGTCTTGACCATAGGATTTAGGACCATTAAAAAAAACCATATCATTTCTAACACCACATAATGAAATTTCCACCATGAAGAAGTAACTTGCACCATGAACCACATTTTGATTTCACCATGACTGAAGACAATAATGTCGGTTGAACTGATGTAAGATCCTCCTGTATCACAAACGCTAAATCCATAGATCTTTGAAATGTTGCTCCTGCATTATTCAATCCAAATGGCATCCTAGCATACATAAATGTACCCGAGGGAGTGGTGAATGTTGCTTTCTCTCTATCTTTTGGACTCACCAAAATCTAGTTATATCCTGAAAAACCATCTAGCATGGAAATTCTAGTAGAACCTGAAACTATTTGGAGTAATTGTTCCATTATAGGCAGTGGATAATTGTATTTTAAGGATGATTTGTTGATATTTCTAAAATCCAGACACAATCTAATTTCAGCATTCTTTTTCCTTACAGGAACTAAGTTTTCAATCCATTCAGAAAATCTAAGAGGAATAATAATATTTGTATCCAATAATTTCTTAAGTTCCTTCTCAATGGTTGGAAGCAAAATTGGATTTATTCTTCTTAGTTTCTGTTGGAATGGTTTGGCTTTTGTTTTTCAAGGGATCTTATGCTCAATGAGATTTTTGTTATAAGTTTTGAGGTCCTCATAGGACCATGAAAAGAAATCTTTAAAATGCTTTAAAAGATTGATATATCTGTATTTTATGTCCTTGTGTAATGATGCTGAAAAATTTGACATTATTAATTTCTTCATGAGTTCCAATGTTACAATCTTCTACATCCTCTTATTGTTGTGAATTTAATAGCAAAGTTTTTAAGACATCATTATTATCAAAAATATTTTGAAGATGGATTAGGCCCTTGGGAATGCATTTTTTCGGTAATTGGAGGATATCATGATCAACTATCTTGTTTTTCAAATGTGAACGTTTATTTTCATGAGCTGCGTTATGATCAATAATTTGTTCTCCCTCATATTGTAAGGCTGCAAAATCATCAATTTCTTGCATACAACTTTTCAATTGTTCATCATCCTCAAACACTTGCCACTATTTAATATTGTCAGGTATTGAAGCCTATATTTCAACTTGATTTGATATTGTAGTTGCATTGGATCAAGAATTTTAAAGGAGCTGGAAGAAACTGCTAAAGAATCTGCATACATGTTTTCATTTCATGGGATTGATGTAATGTTAAAATCTTGGAAATAGTTCTCTACAAAATCCCATACCTCATTTCGGTAAGATCTAATCCTAGGATGTTTTTCTCGGTATATATTACTTGTTTTACAATTAATTCTGAGTCACTGAAAACACTTAAGTTTTGAACTTTGAGACTTTTAGCTAACTCAAGGCCTGAAAGTAGGGCTTCATATTCTGCTACATTATTAGTAACATCAAAGTCTAACTTAAGGGATTGGGTTATGTTTTCTTTTTCTGGAGAAATTAATACAATTCCTGCTCCAAACCCATCTTTAGAAAAACCCCCATCAAAGTATAACTTAGACACATCAACTTATTGACAATTTTTTCAATGCTAAGTTGGGAATTTTGGAGATCATTAGATGATAATGTGAAAAAACCAAAATCCTGATCAACAACATAAATCAGATGATTTATTTCTTAATCAGCTTTACAGACATTGTTAATGAATCTTACCTCTATGTATAACCTAAGATGTTCACCCCCATATACATCAATAGTGGAAAAATACATATCAATATGTAGACTTCCACCTAATTTGGCACAACATGATCTTGAAAATAGAATTCCAATTTTGGGAGGAATATATGTGACTACAATGTCTAGTACTACACTTTTTACAGGGATTTGTGCTAAAGTTACAACTAGGTATTTTATCAGTCTGAGACAAGGAACTTTGTTTGAGTCAAAGGTGTACAAATCATGGTAAGGTCTAGTAATTTGCAGTTGCAGTTGATCCATGATTACTTTGGGCATAAAATTGTGAGAGGCCCCAGAGTCTAACATGTAATTATATAGAAGAAAATCATGAAATTTGAGAGTAACATAAAAGGGAGGAACGTTTTCATCAATCATGTCAGAACTAGGACCAAAAACCACTAAAGTTTTTTCATCCTGTAAAATGATCACTTCCCCCTGAGCATCTATACTCGAGCATTGGATCCACTTTGATACTTTATTTTTGTATCCTAGGTTTTTGGAGAGTTCAGATAGTGGAACAATAATTTTAACTCTCTCTAACTCTTTCTCTCCATTAAAAATTGTTGGAACAACTCTTTTAGGTGCATTATGTTCATTGGGTTGAATTAATGATTGAATCATAGTTGTTTGGGTTTCAACAGTTTTGACTGGAGGCTCATTAATTGTGACATTATTAGCTGGCATACCAAGGCCCGTTCTAGGCATCAAATCATATATTATTCTTAATTATAAAATAAGATATTTAAATAATTCTTGATAATTTGAAACTTGGAAAGCCTCCTGATCTTGGGTTGAAGATTGATCAAAAGAAATTGTTACCAGGGCCTTTTGTAATGATATGTCACCTCAAAAATTAATGTCATTAGTAACCGATGGACCAGTTTCCTTGGGTACTTCCTGATCATCAATTAATAATAGAGGTTGGACCTGTTGGTCAATATTTTTTATTTGCAAGATATGAGGCTGAAAAGGTCTTTTGTATTGAGTCTGAGGTCTGTTTGTCACTGGTTGAGCTATCCTAGGCTGTGCTTCCATTTTAGAGATCCTATTAGAAATATTTCTCAATAAATAAGTAATTTCCTGTATATTATGATCTTCATCCTTACTCTTTTTATAAGAAGTACTTTATTCTCTAGCCTTCATTTTTATTTCAGGAATTTCAGCCTTTGCTTTAAGTTTATTTGATGCAGATATGATTGCCTCAACCTCAATAGCATTTGTTTGCATATATGCCAAAGTGACATATCTTATTTCTCAAATCATGAAAACAAAATCATCATCAAATCCATTTAAAAATATATTCTTGGCTGCAACTACTGGTGGTTTACAGTCAAGTGGCATTTTATTGTAAATTTTATTGAATCTTTTAATGAAATCATAAACAATTTCTCCACGATTTCTTTTTAAATCATAAAATTCTGAAAGGTAATAGACTGGATCCTTTTTTACTCCTCATTGATTCTTAAAGATATTTTTTAATTTTTTCCATGTTCGAATTGAATTGGCTAGTAATTGTCTAAACCAAATTCTTACATTTCCTTCAAGGGATTGAACAAAAAGTCTCATATATACATCTTCATGTTCAATGTTCATGTTATCAGCAAAATCTAAAAGGGAAGCTAAATGATCTTCAGTAGATAAACCAATATATCTATTAAACCTAGCCAGGTGTTTAAGATATCCATCTGGAAAATCATTAAGTTGATTTGGAAGAATCAGTGCAACATAACAAGCCTAAATGATGGGTCAAAAATCAACCATTCTATTAGGTGAATGAGGTGGATATGATGAAAAACTTGAAGTCGAAGCTGATGATGAAGCTGTGGATAACCTTCCTTTAGTGTGATGAGAAAAATTTGTAGAATATTTAGGAAAAGGTGATTGGATCACTAACTTCTATAGTTGTGGATCAAATTTTCCTTCACCCTAAAATAAAGGATTGGTATACACAAAAAAAATATCTTCAATTTTTTCAGAACTTGTTGGAAAAGTGTGAATGACAGAACAGATAAAATCACTTATTTTTAATTTAGGTAATTCTACCCCTAATTATGTTTCTGACTTAGGATATTTTGAAATAGTTTCAGGAATTTGATAAGACTCTAATTGGTAAAAAAGAAGAGTTGAGTGTAGATAAAATCCTTTGGAATAAAGTTCTAACACTTTTGGTGGTAGATATAATAGATCAAGAGGGATTGATGCAAGACTAAAGGGATCAACCTCTAAAACAATGTCAGGTGGTAATGAGGTAGAAGTTGAAGATGGAGCTTCTAACCTTCTCCTCAAAGAGGCAATTATCACCAGTCTCTCTGGATCTGAAAATGGAGAATAGAGATGAGGATCTGAGTGAGATATGTTGTGATTTGGTGAAGCCAGATTTATTATGTGGAGTCACCAGGTAAAATATTTTAACCTATTGACCTTTTATTTGCCATTAAAAGGAGAGTTTTAATTATTTTCCCAGGGAAAATAATTCAAAATTTCCGTTCCCCACCAACGACGCCAATATGATGTTGTACCTCCATAGATAATTCTATGTCAAGAATTATGATAGAGCACCTATAATGTTTTTTTGGTTTTTAAATTGTTTTGGATGACTAAAGCTTTAGACTATTTTAAAATAGGTGAAATTCTTATTTACTAATGATGTTTAAAAGGGTCGTTCTTGACCTCTAATAGTAATTTAACTTTGATGAGATATGTAAGGTTGAAAATTTAAAATTTATTTGATTTTCTAAATATAAAACTGATTATAACTTGTCATATGCAGTAGATGCGTGTAAAATACATTTACATCCAAAAAATATATGTTTAAAACTTTAAGGAAAGATGACAATTTAATAATGTAGAGGAGTTATCTCATAAAAATAGTCCAATAAACTAATATCTTTAAAGGATTATAACTTCATAGAGGATTTCAAAAATATTGATACTCAATCTATTCTTACCCAAACTCCTATAAACTTAAAACACATGCAGAAAAAAAAAGTGATAATAATTGACAAAGAAGAACTTACAAAGGACACAAGTTGTTTCGAAATGAATCTATAATCATTTTATTTCTTCAAAAATAACTTACAAGGGTACAAGTCTGCTCAAAAGTCTATCACAATGGTTCAACACTTTTTATTTTGAACTACGAAGTATTTATACAACTTTTCTCAAAATATATTAATTTAAATATCAAGATTTATTTTCAAAACATCTCAAAGCTTGTTTACAAAAATTGCTCAAGAATATAGGAAAATAAAACTACTCAAGATTTCTGGCACTGATTTAGAGGATTCTGGTGATGTCTTGGACTGAAAAGGTTGTTTCTTTGTTGCTGAAGATTAATTTCTGTTTAATAAAGAAACATACATAATTTTTCCTATATTTCTTCATCTGGAGTAGAATATTTAATTAGCTTTCTATATGTTTCATCAACTTTGGTATATTTTTGGAAAGTGGGCTTGACTATAAACAAATGATTTAATTCATGCTTAATCAATAATTCAAAACTCAAGCCTTCCATGAAAGCCTTCCATGTAATAGTTCATTTTATCGTGGAAAATTTGGACTTATCTGTTGCTATAGAATATAATTTTTGTTGATAGTATTCCAGCTAAACTAATTTATCTCCCATCCCCTTTAAACTTGGAATTCCTTTCTGATGCAGTACATTAAAATTTTGTGGAATTGTTGTTTTCAAGCTTCTGTGGTTATCATTTATTGAAGAAATCTCCAAATTATCCACAATTAAAAAAAAATTTGGTCGACGTTTCGAATCCCAATAGGGATCCATCTTCAGGACAAGAATTTTGAATTTTGAATGAAAGAAGGACAGAAGGTCAGGGTTAATATAGTGATAAAGAGATTGTATCTACGAAGGTGGAAAATAGGTATAATGCGAGTGAAGGTGGGGATAAGATTGTAGTCACGACATTCTTTGAGAAAATGGAGGTCTGCTGCCCTTCTTTCAATCTTAATTCGAGAATTTTCCAAATAAAAAATATATTCCTAAGAATCCTCTCTGTGCAGGGATATAATTGTGGTTTTCAAGCTTCTGTGGTTATAATTTATTGAAGAAATCTCCGGATTATCCACAGTTTTAAAAAACATTGGTCGACGTTTCGAATCCCAATGGGGATCCATCTTTAGGACAAGAATTTTGAATGAAGAATGAAAGAAGGACAAAAGGTCAGGGTTAATATAGTGATAAAGAGATTGTATCTACGAAGGTGGAAAATAGGTTTAATGCGAGCGAAGACGGGGATAAGATTGCAGTCATGACATTATTTGAGAGACTAGAGGTCTGTTGCCCTTCTTTCAATATTAATTCGAGAATTGTCTAGATAACAAATATCTTCCCAAGAATCCCCTCTGTGCAAGGATATAATTGTGGTTTTCAAGATTCTGTGGTTATCATTTATTGAAGAAATCTCTGGATTATCCACAGTTTTAAAAAACATTTGTCGACGTTTCGAATCCCAACAGGGATCCATCTTTAGGACAAGCATTTTGAATTAAGAATGAAAGAAGGATAGAAGGTTAGGGTTAATATAAAGGATTTTTTTAATGCTGGCCTCCACATTGTGACATTTATTCTCTAACTGTAGCATTAAATTTATTTTAGTAAGAAATATTCATACTTAAAGAATGGTTTCAGTTCTATCTCCAATCTCATACTCTTCCAGTTCTTCTCTTGTATTTGAATTTAAAATTCTTATAAAAGTAGTAGCCTCTCCTGGTTTCTGACCCAAATTTTCGTTTGCATATGCTATGTCCTTCCTTGATTTCTGCTCTAACTCTTCTTGTTCGAAAATAATTTCAATTGAAGGCCAAATTTTAGTCATGGAATCATGAATTTATATCCAGATATTCTCATTTTCTTGTGAAATTGTCTGAGCCATAGCATATTCATTCTCCCGATATCAAATCCTTTTAGTTAATATGTAATTTTTTTGAAGCTATGACAAATAAACATTATCAATTTAATTTTTTGTTCTTGGAGATTATTAAGTTGAGCTTTCAACTTTTCAATCTCTTTCCCTCTGATAGATAAATATTCCATAGCTCTAACCAATTCAATTATTGTATCTATAGAATGTATCTCCATTGTTGTAGTAACTGCTGAAGTAGAATCTCATGTTGTTAAGGTACCTGTGATTGGAACTGTTGTTAAAGGAGCAACTAATCTTTGACTTGCTTGCTGTTTTTTTTCCTTTAATATATTTTCTAGCCCTATCTCCATTTTATGAATTTGTGTATTTTGTTTAATGATGATTTTGAACATATTCTCCTTCTCCTTTACCAGTTCACCAAATTCCTTTGTTAGTGGATATTCAGTAGATGGAACTTTGAGCTACTTCATTAAGGCTAAAATATCAACATTTTTTATTTTAATTATATCCTCAACAACATTTACATTACTGGGATCATATCCGTGTTTAATCACCAAGTTCTCTAAGGATTTTATTTTGGTGTCTTTAGCTAAGTAATATATATTTTTCCAATTTTAATTCAGACTCAATATTGTTAACTGAAGTTTGGAGTCTGGATGCTTCCATTTCTGAATTTTTCAGAGTAGAATATAGCATTTCACCTGCCTGCTTATGAAATTCCATTCGATCAATAATATGGATTTGTTCAACATCAAAAGGAAGAATGGATTTTTTGTATTCATCTGCAGTCTTAGGAAAGGGAATTTCAGGTTCAAGGAAGTTTATTTACATTTGGCGGCAGCGAGAATGACGATTTTTTATTTAGGCGGAAATGAGGAAATGTGGATTTCATAGGAGGGGGGTGAGCAATAAGTGGTTTATGTGGGGGGGAGGGGGTTGGGGGGTGGGGCATCCAAATTTGATGACGAGGCAACACGTATACAGAGCGGGATGGCAGGAATCTATTTTTCGTACCCCCCCCGTGATTAACTATCGGAGGGGCAAGGGGGGTCTGAAATTGATGAGGACCATCGATCTGAATGAGAAATATCAAAACACTTTATTGTAGCACATTTGTTACCACATACGAAAAACAAGTCATATCATCATTTAAACTTTATTACATAATTAAATCAATTGTTAAATTTATTTTAAACCAATTAAACGATTAATTAATCTTAAATGAGCGACATTTTGAGTGGTGCACCTTTCCTTGGGATTTTATTTCTTTTTTATATATTTTTATTTTTTATCATCATTTTTTTTATATAACATATTTTTTCATTTTCTATTTTTTCAATGAATGCATGTAAAAAATAAATGATGTTACAATAGTTCAGAAAGATGGCCATAATTTTGGGTATCTCCCCAAAGAACCCATATGTGATCCTCAAGTATTTTGGGGGTACACAGATATCTTCACAAAAAAATTGATGTTTTTTAAGATAATATTAGTGGACGAGGCCTATGTACATGAAGAGTACCTAGAGAAAATACTCTAGAAGAAAGGGAAATTAAGTGGATTGAAGTAGGAGGAGCACCAGGATTATTCTAAGTAGGGTAAGAAGTGTAAATGGGGAAATATAAAAATACGACAACCAAAATAAACCAATGCAAGGATCCCAATAATGATTACAACAACCTCTGTAATATTGATGATCATACATAGTATAAGCATTGGAACTTGCATCTAGAGATTAACCCTAAGAAACGTAGTTACCTATCAAACAGGAACTATTACCTCAAAACGAGAACTCTAGCCTAAAAAGACTCAAAAAACATGAAAAAACGCCCCAAAAACAAAAATTTGTGTATTCCAAAATGCATTTGGTTTTTTCTCAAGGTCAAATTTCAACATTTTATAAAATTATACTAAAAAGAAATTGTTTCTTGAAAAAAGGATTGAAAAAACACCCTCGAAACAAAACGAGTTGATGCTGGAATATAAAAAAAACATTGTGTCACACTTTTGACACATTGTAACATTGGAATTAAAGACAACATATTAGGACATTGAAAAATTGTAAAATTCAAAAAAAATTGATACATGATGTTAAAGATAAACAAAATCGTGTTTGAAGGCCTTATCATTTCGAACAATTTTCATCGTTGTTGTCAAATATTAAATATCTTGACTTTTAACAACCCTAAAATTGTAATTGTTTTAAACCATAACATTAAATATAAATTTTCGTAGCGCATAAAAAACTTAATGACAAGTTGTAAATATCAAGTTTTTAAATCTTAAGTTTTGAACTTACTTGAACCATGAAATTATGGAGAAATTATATGACTTAATTTTTTATAACAATGAACAAGTAAATGAAATATTTATTATTCCAAGAGTAATTTTAATTTTAAAGGATAAAAATATCTCTTTTCAAATCTTAGCCTAAGAAAAATTTAAATCTAATTGCAACCAAAACCTAAAAATCAAGCATCAAAACAAAGTATCCCCTTTCAATGAAGCATATAGTTTTTAATTTTTTTAAAAGTATCTTATACCAAATGGTAACAATATGTAATATCATGGCAATATCATTGCATAATCTAAAAATTTAACATTAATTTCTATTTTTTTTTTATACTTTTAATCAAAATATGAAAATTGGTACATTGAATATAACATAAATTATTTTTGTAATTCATTACTGCGCTGTGGATATTCTAAAGAGATGAATTATTCATAATTAAAACATATAATCCAACAAACATAGAAATGACTCATAACATCATGAAAAATAAAATGGAAGTAAAAATATTTATTTCAAGTTACCATGCAAATATCAATTACATAAAAGTGTCTTAGACAGTTACTCAAAATCAACCATAGGTTTTGGCACACCATCAGAACCTACATCTTCAGATGAATGACTCGATGCAGATGAAGATGATCCATATTCTTCTCTTTCATCAACTAGTGCTCCATCTGAGTCAACATGCCTGCCGACCATTTCAGAGTTCAAATGTCTTGTAGATCTACAACTACATTTTGTAGAGTCCCATCTCAGCAATAATTGGTCTGGTAGTAATTTCTTCAAAATATTTATGGTATTCAACTAAAGAGTTACTCTCTTTATCAAATTTAAGTCGTGCACAAGTATGTCAACATCCTCCAATTTTAAGACATCTGTGCGGTGATGATTTATATTTGTGCCCTTTATTTTTCTCTTTCTACCATTTTTTCTCAACTACCATTTCTGGCTTATGCACACCATTGAAAGGGTGGGTACTTGTGGCATACCAATTGTTATAGCATCATTTCTCACCTTGACATGATTCATGATTGCTTCATGGCTTTTGGGCACCCATTCCTACAGACTTGGACAAATTCACTTAAAAACAGTGTAAAATCCCCCATACGTGACTATGCCCGTACTTTTCCGCGTGTATACGCGAGTCCAGCTAGACTTTTCCGCGTATGCCATTAAAATGATTAAAAAAATATATAAAAAATCCCTAATTTCGCGCTGGGTCGATGGTTACTCAGGTAGTTCAACCACCCCAGCCCGTGGCCAACTGTTTCCAACTGCTGAAACTACTTGGAGGGACTATAAAAATCCCTCATGTGTATGGCCTAAGGGAGAGAGAGAAAGTATTGATATTATACTCTGTTGGTATTCCCTATCCAAGTCTAATTCCCCGTGCCTCCTGCACTTTCCCAGTTCATTGTAGGAAACCCTTGTTTCCTTGAGATGCACATCCCTTTATATGTCATCTCGTATGCACCAGTTTGGAAGGAGTCTTAGCGAGGCAAGGGCTGGACGGATCCGGATGACGGTCTGCGAAGGCCTTGGAAGGATCAGGTGATCTCTCCACTTGTTACTTTTGTACATGCTATTTATAATACAGAAGTACCATGCTGTTCCCGAAATAAACGTGTTAGTTTATGCTTATATGTATGAGAATATTTGTTATACAAGCATTCATTATGATTTATTTAATGTTTTATATGAATCTCACTAACTTTTAGAGTAGATATATGCTGTACAACCTGTCCTTTGTGCTGGTTTCTTCTTGTTTTCAGGTTAAGAAGGAAGGACGGTTGCTGGGGGTTTGGACCCCACGTGGATCTACTTCAACCGTAGGACCTACGGGTAACTTTCTCATTCTGCTCTATTTGGTTTTTCTGAACGTGCATGGTTGTGTGAGTCTCTGTTAAGTAGCATGCCCCTGCTCTGTGGAGGTTGTACCCCAACCAACCTCTAGGGTGAGATTTCCCCGAAACAGAACTGGCGACTCCGTTGGGGATCACACTTTTGTGATTCTCCTGTTGGGTGGTTTCAGCTGTTTGGTAGGATCCCAGTAGTTTTAACTTTCATTTGCAGTCCAGTTTATTTTCTTGCAGTCAGTCTGAAGTCTTGGTGTCTTTTCCAGGCTTGTTCTTTTTGTTTTTTTCATTATTTACCTTTTCATACGTGCCTTCTTTTGCACACAGTCGCGTATACACACTAGTTTGTCTGAAGGAACCCACGTATACGCGAGTTTCCCTTAGAACAGACGCGTATGCACGCTGGTTGCATAACTGTGAAGTAGCGTATACCTAGGCAGATTTTGAATTTTTGAGTTTCTTGACTTTGTGGTCCTTTCTGGCTGTGGAGGCCTATTTCTACAGAGTCTCTGTACTTACTGGAGTGTGAAGGAAGTGGTTTCATGTCTTTTCTCTCTTTCGTTTGAGTGAAAACTAGTCTTTTTGGCAAAGTGTTGTTTCTGGTGCTGGCACTTCTGGATTGAGTTCCAAGATCGCTTTCTGAGCATTCTTGGCTGTTCTGCTTTATCAGAACAGAGAGCTTCTGCTCACTGAATCGCTCCTATCTTTGTGTTGTGCTTCGCATTGCGATTTTTGCTTCGTTTTTGATTGGTTTTCTTGAGTTCCATAGGCTAGGGTTTTGTTGCAATTTTTGAAGAGCTTTTCTTGCTTCTTTGAGTTTTTGTTTGCAACAAGTTTGCACTATTTGTCTAGGCTGATTGGCTGAGTTTTTGGTCTTCTCTTGCTCTTATTGATCTTGCTACGAGTTAGCTTTATAAGTTTTGGGAGCATTGTTGAAGTTTGTGCTTGGAATTCGGTCTTATTTGGTTTGGATTTCGATAGTTGTGCTTGGTCTTTTCGAGCTCTTGCTTTATAAAACTAAAAAGCCCAAAAAACATTTGTTTTGCTTTTTGTTTTTGCATTTCAAAAACTCAAAAAACATTTTGTCTTGTTTTTGTTTTTGTTGTTGCATTTTCATTTTCGTTTTTCCATATCTTTTGGAGCTTTTGTGAGGTTTCTTCCTTCTAGTTTTTGACTTGATTTTGAGGAGGAGTTGTCATTTGATTCCTTCTTCTTGTTTTTAAGTGTTTTTGGTGTCTTATATTAAGAGTTCTTGTTTCCGAGAACTAGCTTTTTGGGCCATCAAAAAGGAGTTAAAACTGAAGGAGCTTTTTGGGAAATTTCACTCTGTTTTAAGAGATTTTTGCATCTTAGGATTTACATGCTCGTAGTGATTTGCATTAGGTGCATTTCAGCATTTAGTTAGCTTCTTAGTTTTTGTGAGTGTGAGTTTTCTTTTTGAAAAGAAAAATACAATTTTTAGTCTCGTAGAACCTGTATAGAGATTACTTTTCATCGAAAGACAAAGAACTGCATGTGCATGTAGTTAGGTTTTTATTAATTTCTTTTGCGTCAAAACACCATTGGTTTCATCTCCCTATCCTTGTGACTTAAAATAACAGCCCATAAAATAAGCGATTTAAT
>CM076578.1:1778406033-1778620724 GCA_034641835.2 Pinus albicaulis
CATAATCACATGTAGGGAAACGGGAAACCACATTCTAAAAACACACATCACAATCACATGTAGGGAAAGGATAAACCACCTCCTACACACATGCAAAACACTGAGAGTAGGAAAAGGAAGAACCACATCCTACATGCATGCAAACCAACAATAGTAGGAAGGATCCTACATGTGGGGAAATGATGGACCACATCCCACCGATATGTCAACCAACAATCGTAGGGAATGAGCATCCTACATGTGGGGAAAAGGATGAACCACATCCCTCTAACATTTCCACAACCAGATGCCTGAATACATCTCTCATTGGGGTACCCACAGGAGAAGGAGAACCACTCATTTTGCTCATATGCCGTAGCGGAAGGTGAATCACTCACCCTATGCATATCTCATCATACGTAGGGGAAGGTGAACCACTCACCCTACACACATGTGTCTGCAAACGTAGGGGGAGGTGAACCACTTATCCTACACACATGTCAGCTGTCATAGGGAAAGGTGAACTACTCACCCTGTACACTGTGCACCTATAGGGGAAGGTGAACCACTCACCTTAGGGTCATTTATAGCTCAAAGAAGTACCCCAGGCCCCCAGGAGCTCCCAGAGCTCAATGTTCAACCAAGACCCTCATAGTAGGGTCTTTCTAGGACACCCAACCTCTCTCTTTGAAGGAAGTTAAAGTTGTCCTTACCAAGGGGTTTTGAGGGGATGTTGGTAACTTGTACATCCATCCTGCAATACTGGAGATAGATTGCTCCCCACTGTGCCATATCAAATAAAGTGGCACCTGATGTTAAGCGACTGATTCCAACACATGCTCACATGACTCAAATGTCTTCATGATAGGCCATGCCAGCTACTTCATTTGTTCAACCTCAGCAATGCTCCCAAAATTTAGTCCTACATTCATTCATGAAATAAAAGTGGATCCCAAGAGATATAGGATCTAGAAATGCTCTTTCCATTTATCATCCTGCCAATCCAACAATTTTGGCAGAGTACTACAGATCACAGTTAACTTGGATATCTTATTAAACATGAGAACCTTCACAAGTTGTATGTATTTGGATCATAAACTTGTCCATTTTATTAGAATTTTAAGCTTTAGGAAGAAGCGTGTCAGGGCTAAGAAAAATCTCTCTCACATCGAGAGGATCTTTATATGTGGACAAACATCATCAATATTTGTATAGTGTAAACTAACCATAGCTCCCTCTGAATATTGGAAAAGTAACTTCGCCCAAAACATAGCCATTGGGCTATCTGCAACCTGCTATTAATTAAGTTCATTCAGTTATACTCATCCGACTACTGCAGATCAACGTCTTATGACATGGTCTTTCTATTGTAAAAATCATTAGGCAAGAAGAGTTGACAAGTCATTCTGCTAGGGATTCCATAGCTCCCTCTGAAGACTTACTTCAATTGAACATTCAACCTTTGTCAATCTTCTCCTCATCTTTAAGATGAGACATTATCATGCTGCACAAGTAAACTATCTCACATGTTTTTCCTGTTCAATTGACATACCTCAACAACAGTATATCAATAGAACCTTATTACTGATTTCATAAGTATTATTGACTGAATGAAGAAACCAAGGGACTTGCACCATCCTCATCCAAGCAAGCCTTCTCTGCCATTACACAATTCAAGGAAGTATGATATCTGAAGTGAAAATCCTAGCAATATTTGTAATGATCTTGTTGTGTTACTGTAATGACACAAAACATATAAAAATAACATGCTAGCATTTGTATTAGAACATAAAATTATTTTAGGGAACAATCTTTCTATCAATTAGTTAGAATCCCTTACTATTGTATGAATACTTCAGGTGTGTAATAAAGAACAGAACCAATCTACCTTTACCACAGTTCTCAAACTTGGACCAGAACTTTTTCCCATTTCAACAAATGCTACTACTAGTGATTCTTCTTAGGATGAATACACTGTTGTACTTCAATGTTACTAATATCCCTGACTGTATGGAGGTGCCAAGTGATTCACATCGAAACTACCTTAGAGTGATTTTCTTTGACTTTTCTTTTCGTAAGAGGTGCACTTCAGATTTTGACATGCTTGATATAGATGATCTTGAAGAGAAGCCTTAAAGACGTAAAAACAACCTTCAACTATATATATTGACTATAAAGTTGGTACCTTTGATATGCTTCAGATCAACATAGAATCAATATTCAAATTTTGAACCTTGGGAAATCTCAATCAAATTTTAATTTGACCCAAATTATTGCCTTAGAAGCTCACCCTAAATGTTTCTTCAGTAAATGTACTATCATACCTTAAATTCACATCCTTACAGAATTGCAAATCTGTCGTATAAGCTTCTAAGGAAGGGGTTGCATCTTAGTGAGTTTCAGATCTGATCACTAAATTTTCAGCCTTAAATTTGTGCAATTGTTTCCACTGGATACATCAGATTTGTCTCAAATAATATTGAAGACTCTACCTTAATGCAATGCATGCTTCATATCTGATGCACATATCAGTTATTGAAGGAGGGACGGATGGCCTTTAAAATCACCAGAACATCAACCCTCAAACAATAATTCTTCAAGATTCAGCCTAAAGTGCTCCACAAAAATTTTCGAATGGGCATACAATATGTCTACAAATTTGTAGACTCTGTATTAGCCTAGGAAATTTCTACCTCAGGTTCAAGCTGATAACTGGATTATTCTAGACGAGATATACCAACCCAATTATATATCACAACGATACTTAAGTTATACAAATTGCTTAAGAATTTAACCTTTCAAGAATTGCCACAGAGTTATTCATAACATAGATGAAGAGAAAGTAGGTCACAAGAATGTTCCAAGGTTTACTATAAAAAAAAAAACACCCTTCGAACAGGTATTTTGCATGTAAGCTCCAAAAAGTTTCAAGACATGATCTCTGAATTAAGTTGAGATTTCTGAAGATACAAACTGTGACTTTAATTTGATAACTTTGGAAGAATGTCATGACCTTGTGCACATATTGGAGCTTGTTGTGTTGAGTATCGGCAAGGATGTGACTATTGCAATCTCCCATGGATTTTCTTCAGGACTCCACACATATATTCAAGATTGTACAAAGGCCACAATAGAAATAAATAGTTTTTTTTTTTTCCAATATTTCAAGAAAAGACCGCAGGCATACACTGGAAAATTTTGGTACTTTGAGCACTAATTCAGGTGATGTTCTTCAACATATACGAACGTCCAATGATGCAGTGTCAATATTGTTGAGATGCGAGTTGAGGTATATACCGTGATGGAGGAGCATACCATTGTCCGAGAGTAGAGTAGAAACATATGAAATTAACTTTATACCTTCAGGAGTGAGAGGTCTGAGACATAGGTGTCGAGAAACCTTAATGTTGTTCCATAATTCTTATAACTTTCATATCATCCAAATGAAGTGGCCCCTAAACCGTCCTAGAATCTCGACCTTGAAAGATCATTACAGATGAATAACTTAGCAACTGCTAGAGTTCCATCCTTCCCTCTGTTGTAAATCAATTAGGCAGTATGCACTCATAGTCCACCTCATTTTGTTCAAACTTCAGAGAGGAATGAGATCACGGATACTTTGACAACAATTTATTTTCAGTGATTGCTATCACATTCACTCTAGTCTTGGGCATGTCCTCACCTGGCTCTAATTCCATGTTAATTTTGATTAACATATTCTTTGCATAATACAGTTACTTTAATGTTCCTTATAAACCCATTTATTAATCCACGCATGAAATATCATCTTACTGACCGTAACTGAAGAAAGAACATAAATGTTAAATGCAGAAGACAAGCCAAGAAAAAATAACACAAAGATATGGCACAAGCCAGGGAAAAAACCCAAGATAGGGAAAACCCTTGATCAATTCTTCTTATTATCAATATCCAATGTTCAACAGAGAGAGTACAATAATATGAGTCAAAATAGACTTGCTAAATTACTGTTCAAAACAATCGTGAAGCTTACTACCTGGTTAGGGTTCCTAACAACCATTGATTAACCTTCTTCTAACGAATTGTACCCTTTGTTGTCCTTACAAGACGTCCAACAATGATCTAGGACTTGTGGTTACTTTTCAAGGCATCCAACAACAATCCTATGTTAACAGTAATAAGAATATGCTCACAAACGAGGGTTAAAGTCTTTTTTTACATTGCGTCCCTCTCTCCTTGAATGCAGCTAAGATAAAGGAATTTGATTAGGTCATGCGTCCCTTCCACACATGCTTTCATACTAGTTGTTGTAGCAGCATTTCCTGTGGCCCGAACCAGAATACAAAGCGTGAACAAATAAGCCCCAAAACTCACCTTTAAACGAGTGTCTTGATCTGTGGCTCCACACAAAGAATGCAGCCTTCTCTTGAAGAGATTCACACCCAAAAACCATGACGAAACATCACCCAGAACTGCCCTCAAACCTGCGGCTAGCTACCTGCTCCTACTCAAACCTATGGGAGATCAATACAACATGTCCTCCTTGCTTCTCCAAGCTATGGCTGCCTCAGAAAGAATTACCCAAAAGTTGAATGCACTCTTTTAGGATGATCTCTAATGAAGATGAGGGATCCCTATATATATAACAATTTGTCCTTATGGAGGCGAAGCCGACCTTAACACTTGGAGGAAAAATTTGAATTTCAAATTTTCAATTTTCTCACCTTAATAAGGTTATGTCTTGTTGAATTTCTTTTAAATAAATAAATATTTTTCCTTATCCAAATTTGGTGATCTTTAGGTCGATTTTGGTCCTCTCGAAAAGAGGGATTCAATGGAATGATCATTTTCATCAACTGAGCAGATATAAATAGAATTTGGCCCTAGTTGTCAATTTTAACATATTGTTGTTTTCAGATTCTCATTATTTCGAAGAAGAAAACAGAAGATTAGTAGTGCTTACGAGACAACAGACAGTAGTCTAAGTATCGATAACTAAGGATTTTGGAAGGAAATGTGTCAATATTTATTAGTCTCAAGTACTCAAATGGTTGGAATCCTTTGGCAGATGAAGGAACAGGTTGTGAACGCTTCCAGATCTTTAGATTTAAGCCCGAGAATATTGAATCTGCAACACAATATTTCTTTGAAAATATTTTGTTGGGGAAAAACAACTATTGTACTGCTTACAATGGGGTTATTGAGAGATGGGTATTTTGTGGTCATCAAAAGCATTAGTAATATGAGTTGCAAGATGGAGGAATTAGAATTCCAAGAGGGTCTCGAGACTGTTTTGGGTGGTGAGGTTAACATGATTTTGTTGTTCTAGAGGAATAGGTGAGTGCTTTCTTGTGTATGATTTTGCACCCAACAACAATCTATTGCAGTTTCTAGATGCAAAATATTGAGGGGTACTGGATGCAAAAGATGGGAGGGTACCCGACTGGCCTGACAGAGTAAGGATTGCATAGTGTTGTGAAAGGTAAGTCTCATTTCCTTCTTTTTTTTCTTTTGGTTTGTTTTCAGATGTCAGTACGCTGATGATTCATACGTATTTTTCCTTAACTAACACATTCACATAGCAAAAATTGTGTTACAACAAGCATTGTTTCATGCAGGAATGGTGTTACAACAAGCACAGTTTCATTAGATAAAGCGTGTGGCTGGGAGTCCATTAAAAGTGCAAATAATGTTAAATGTGGGTGGAAATTCTATTGCTACAAGACCAAATAATTCTTCTCTTATTTTCAAAGTTGAGGCTCAATTTATTCACTTGTGGCTTAGAAATTGTGTAACAAAGCTAACCTCAATAGAGGAAAAGTTCAAGAAATTCCTTGCCTTCACAAAAAAGAATCAATGCTGAAGATCTTGCCCATCTACTTCTTTCCTCAAACACCAAATTTACATAACAAAAATACTTTTCCGTAGGCTAGAAGTAATCTATTGATGCTAAGCGCATGAACCATAGAGAAAATTTCATGCACCAAAAAGAGCTTTCAGGTCATGAATGGATTCATAGCCATTTGAGTATTGTCAAGAGGTGAACTAGAAATAATTTTGTTACCCTTCCAATTAGCCATGAAAAGGAAGCAATGGAGTCTACACTAGATGAGGATGGGGTACTGGTTGTATTCGCTTTGCCATTTCTGCACAATCAAAATCAAACAAGTTAGTTACATTATCATCTACTCATAAATTACAAGAACTTATTGGTCTACATACAGAAAAATCACTACTCTAAAAACATTCAATGGTGAATGGTCTCTTTGTCTGGACAGTCAGAAGGGGGTAAATGGATGTAGGATAATGAAGGTCATGCTCTTTACCCAAACGGGCATGAAATTGACCCACATGTAGCTCAACACACAATGGTGTTTGTCAACTGATGATCCCAAGTTCATGTCTCATACGAACTCCCTATAGACAAGCATAGTGACAGATTATTAGCTGGCCTAGGAAACTGGGGATACAATCCTTACCGCCTATTAGGGTTCTTCAAATTCAGTAACAGGAGGTATATCAATCATAAAGTTTCAGAAAATCAGATATAAAGGTAATTGGCTTCTGATCGCATTTTTTACAATAGCGTAGATCCTAAACCCAACCTCCAATGTAATGAGACTCTAGTCATTTCTAGTCCCTAGGATTAGCCAATGAGAACGACAAGAATCACAAACCTGCTAATATTCAGTTTTCAAATTAGAAACATTTAATGTGCACAACTTTTGAGATTTGGACATCGTAGGTAAATGGCTAAGAACCCATAGACCTCCATGAATCATTCCCTAAATTGTATCTATGAGGAAGAATATAAGAGAAAAATACAAGATCATCAATGATCTATCCTTGCAGGGTGGCTAGGCAAGCTAACGTTATTACACAGACACCATAGTGATACTATGCAGTGTTCCAGAAGAAGCCCACATCAATATAATTATGTTTATAGATTGTTTTAGTCAGGAGATGTCCATACTAACATTTTAAACCCATACTCAAATAGAAAAAAAATAATCAGAAGGAACAACAACTAGAACTTAAAATATGGGTAACTAACAGGAAACATTAGATCTAGGACTTTACCTAGATGTTGTATACACACAAGATTCATAGCCTGCAAGCAATGAAAGTTCAAACACATAAAAACTCGGTTATTTATTCATTCCAAATTGTAGAGGCGTCTTCCAATTATGAAGACATCCTATATTAAACTCTCATGTAGGAATCAAACAAAATATAAGAAAAACTCATGAAAACTTGTATTTATGTGGTTATATTGCCCGTTCCACCAAAATTTCAAGCTGCAAATGAGGCTCCATTCTTTTGGTAATAGCAGTTAAAGGCATACGAAGCATGGGAAGCAAGATTATCTGGTTCATAATAAGGTTGGCCGGGCTTAATTGGGGAACAGTCTACATTACCTGATCCACACGGCCAATCCAGAGCCTTCTGCAAGTCATATTCTTTGGCTGATGGAGAATCTACACACCAAAAGGTTCTATCAATAGACATTAAGTTTCCCCCAGTAGCCACATAGGGCAACCCTGTTCCACTTATATCTACATTGTAAACCTTTGTTTCATCAGGATAGAAGAGTCCCAGTTTCATTTTGACTCCAATCCAGGCTTTCAGTTCTCGTTAAAGAGGGCAAAAATGTATGTCTCAATCTCTTGGCTAGGCCTCGAAGGAGTTCCAATATTGTTTATCACATGCCTGACTAGATTTCCATTGTAAGTAGCAGCATTTTCTAGAGTTGTTGCGGATTCTTTAGAGCCTCCCTTGGACGGCCACCCTGTTTCAGTCACCATTACTCTAAGTGATCTGAAGTTGAGGGTTTCTAAAGTAAAGAAGAGAGCATCGAGTTGTGCATTAAATATATTCATATATACAAGACCTGTGTTGGGATCAATGACACCATCGTTAGGTCTGAATAAAGCATAGTCCAGGGACACCTTGCGAGGAGAATCTCTGTAAGCATAGTAGGGGTAAACATTGACCATAAAGGGAGATTGTGTCTCAGCAAGAAACTGCAACAAGGGGCTAAGGAAATATGCATATTTACTGTCCAATTCCCCTGCAGAGGGTGGAAACGATCTGGAAAGTATACTAAGTGCATGGGTGCTAGCGACCTTGATTTTTTGGTCGAGTCCAGCTTTTTTGAGAGTTCTCTGTACTATGTACATTGCACATTGCAGGAATGACAAGGGATGTAACATTAATTGTGCTCTCAGTCACTTCTTCTCCTATAGTTGCATATTTTATCATGGTGGCAAGGTAGTATGGCAATATATTGTTAGTGTTGATCATTTCATCCCCCATTGAATCTTTGACAAGAAATCCCTTCTTGTTGGGCATGAAAAATCCATTATCCGCCTATCGTTGCCTTCTCCCAGCCTCAAAATTGCATAAAAGGGCCAAAAAAACCCTATTTGAAAATTTGTAAAGCCTAGCCCCTTTGGTCTTAGCTCCTTTGACCTTTTCCTCCCACATGACCCAGCTCCAAGACCAAGAGCTAGTCCGATGGGCACTTATCAAATGCATATCGGGCGCATTTTGAGTCGTCGATCTGTACAAATTGGACGATGTTCGTTCAATCTTCATCTCGCCCGTAGCCCACCTGCCTACTGTCCGATGAAGCCGTAAGATCAACGGTCCTGAGTATATCTGTCCTGGTGGTCCCCGCGCCCGAACACTATTCAAAACTCGCTGGTTTTCATCGCACCGCCTTTCAGAGGCAGGCGGTAGTTCTCAAATCGGAGCGATTCCATACATCGCCTGCTACGTGTCTTAGCGTACTACTCGAAAACCGTCGTTCATCGCGCGTTATTGTTTGGCAAAAGATATGGCACAATATCCATGTGAGCCATCCGATCCGGGGCAAACCATCCGATGGTTGTCGTTCCACGAAGCTGCACGGGTGTTAGTCCAAGTCAACAGTGCCCGTGGCCCACCGTCTCATTGCTCTCCGATGATTCACAGCCGTCGATCTTCTCCTAAGATAAAACGGTATAGATTTAACCCACGCCACGCCATTGCCCAGCTCATGCCATGTCACCATTGCATGTGTCGTTTTTCACATTTTCTTCCGCCTTCCTTATATTTCATTCAAAAGGTCAAATTCAAAGGCTTTTTATCTGCTGCGCTCCGCCAACCTTCGCCAATGCATTTCTTCACCATCCACCATCATTTCACTACTTTTTTTGCCACCACCCTGCATCGTTTCGCCATTTCACCGGTCCGCACAACCATTTTCATCAACCCCGCCCCTTCCACCTTCTCGTTCATGGTTTTCTTTACACGTTTTCGGGTTTTGCAGGGTTACAATGGAGAAAAATCGCCATTACTCACAGCCTCCATTACTGAAGCCGAGTACGCATCAAAGGACCATTTATCAGAGGAAAAATTTATGGATAAAAACCTGGGAAGTTGTTACGACATGACCACCATTAAAGAAGCAAGGGTTAAAATCTGTCAAACCCTCCAGAGCCATTCAAAGCACATATTTTTGCAGATGGAGATATTAATGTTGCGGCAAAGAGTATCAGTGGAAGATCAAGAATTCAACATTCGGTATTGAAGATCTTAAGCCGTAATTCAGGGTTTAGAAGGCAGAGGGTACCATTCAAAGATAAAATACCTCAAGGCTTTCTTTTCAACACCATTTTCTTCCAGGAAAGGACAGACTGCCCATGAGGTTTTTATTCCTCTACCGTGTTCCTGAAGAGTTTTCTACCCAGTGCATTTATTCCTATGAATAGACAGCAGGGTACAAACATCATTACAAAGTCATCGAGTAGTGTGGGCGTGCACGTCTTCGCCATTTTGTTTTAATGAGACAATTAAATGCTCATCACCTACTCCCTTTTTCAAGATTTCTTGTTCTCTTATAAAGCTCCCAAAGAACAGATGATAGAAGGTTCTAGATTTTATCAGAAAATTATGCAGTGAAAGGCTTTTTGTATACATTTTGTAGAACGCTTGTATGAAGGCTCAGAGCCCATAGGGTCTTAGTGAGGAGGAGTTCCACCTGTTAAAGAGGATTCCGGTCTTCGGTATTTCACTGTCTGTAACTCTCTCTTATGTGTCATTTCAATATATAATTTCATTTCATCCATCTTTCCCGTATCATCTTTTGGACTGCGAGTGGCTCACTGATTTTTGGTATGGATTTATCCTAGTTGATACCCATGCTCGGATTAGTCAAGCGCTTTAAATATGGCTCATACATGATATTCTGTTCCACTATTCATCAAACCATGTTTCTGATATATCAGTTTCTTTGGGAGGGTGTTTTTAAAATGCTATTATCATGTATGGATTCTTAGATTGGTAAGCCCATGCATGGTGGTATTGTGTATCTGGATATCAGCTCAATGATAACTAATATCTTCTCAATATTTTATTCACTACATACAACTTTTGATAATTGATTTCTGTGACGTATTACTTGAATCAGCCCTCTTTACAGTAAATTGTCTCTGAATTGTCTGATGCTTTTATATTAGAGCTTTGCATCTTTCCTCTGCAGTATCCCTTTCCTTGTGTCAGTTTCTGTAAGTTTTGGTCCCATTTAAATCAATATCCCTTGTTTTCAAGAGATAGCATGAGAGCTCTTTATTGATAACTTTCTCTGTTATACCATATGCTCCTTGCTATATTAAGATGTCCTAGGCACTGGTCTATCACAACTCTAGGCTGTCTCTAGGAGTGACAACGTATTTCTGGCGCCGTTGCCAGGGATCGAAGTTGAGAAAATTTAACTCCCTGGCCTCGAAAAAATCTAATTCACTCTTCAAGTAGGTGAGCATGAGGAGTGGAGAGTTGTAGATCCCTCACCTTGGTGACTCCACAGTTCCTAAATGATTAAAAAGACTCCACTGGGAGACTATGTCATAGTACAGCATCAGTTGTGCTAAAGACCAAATGACTCGACTGGTAGAAGACTCTGAACTGCTTGAGAAGATGCAGTGATCATCTTTGCAGAAACATGGATCTAAACATGGATAGGGATACAAAACTAGATGCTTTGTATGATCAATTACATGAAGTAATAAGAAGGCTTGGTAAAGTGTGGAAGATGTATATGGTTAATATGAATGCAAATGACGATCATTTAGAACAGCCCATGCCTCTTCCAGAACAAGAACAAAATCAAGACCTAGAAAATGAGCAAGACATGTATGATGTCTTAAAACCTATGGAGGATGAAGAGGAAAGCGATCAGGAATTTTCTGAGTTCGTACCTATGTCTTGTATTATCCTGGTCAGAGAATATCACGACCTAATAGCAAAGGTAAATAGGGAATGTTGCTTGGAGGAAACAAGAGACCACATAGAAGATGCAGAATCTGATGTGGAGGAAGAAACCATTCATGAGCCTTGTAGTCTAACTGAGTATCATCAGGTTCATGAGGATTGTTCTAAATCAGAAAGGGATCAAGAAACATCAAAAGATCCTCAATATTTCCCTGCAAGCACAACTGAAGATATTCTAGAAGAGATTCAAGAAGACATCCAACCACCAAATCAGCTGATGCAAGAGAAAGAGGACTGTTGTTCTTTTGTCCATGATGAGAGGGGAACACCTCTTTTGATATAAGAAGAGATCGATCAGATATCAAATCAGTAGTCCACCTCATAAATCTTTTATAGAACGCACACTCTTTCCCGTTCATCTTATGAGTTTGATGATACAGATCCAAAAGACTCCTCTGTGGATTAGGACGAAGAAGGACCTGCTGAGAACCCGACAGGTTTGATTGGTGACATTGCTTACAATTATGACTTTCCTAGTTATGATCTATTTGATGATGATTGTTTCCAGAGAGAAGTTGAGCCTGCAGAACCATCATCAGTAGACCCATGGGAGGAAAGCCAGAGCCAACAACTCCAGAGGAGCAGTGAACCCAGTCAGCCTATCTATGACACTGATGGGGAAAGTTATGAAAGCAGCAGTGATGAGTGTCATGAGATCAGAGGTTAGCAGTCCTTCCTTTCAGAAGAAGAGGAGGAGAGCAAAGAAGAGATTCTTGAGCAAGATGAAAATAACGAGCCTTCTCTTGAAAAAGAGGAAGCAATGGAACAAAACATTGCTCAAGAATACATAGATATTTTCATGGAGCTCAGCACATCAGAGCAGAACATATCAGAGCTCGAAGAGGACTCAGTTGCAATATACGATGAGTCCTCCAGTTCAGAAGACGAAGGAGACACTCTTTCTCAAGAGAGTTTCCTTCTCCATCCAATGGAAGAAGATAAAATCCTGGTTGAAGCTTGCTTGCCAGATATTCATAACCAAGTATCATTTCATGACCCTTATGTACATTTCCTGCAAGCTTTTGAAGAAGGATCAAGGGCGTTTTTGAGCAGCATGTTGCAAGCAGAAAGAAAATTTTCCAAAGCTGCTATTATGGAACAAAAAGAAGAGATACCACTGCCTTTTGAAATACAAGAAGAAGGTGATCAGGCTTTCAAGAGCCACTCTAAAGATGTAGTGGAAAATGCAGTAATCAAAGCTGCCCAGGATGAAGACAGTCTACCAATCACGGAAGGCCTAAAAGAAGAGTTGGTACATCATGTGGTCATTGATCCTATGGCAGAATATATGGAGGCCCTGATTTGCTCAAATTCTCCAACATTGATCCTTTTCCAGGGCCAGATTCATCAAGAGAGGCCACCACTGGTGGTGACCACAGTTTTGAAGTACCACATGCAGAGCACCCTGTGGTTATCTATGACAGGCAGTCAGTGTTCATATCCTTTTTTTTTACTGCTTGACTGGCTGCACTGGCAGTATTGTATCACCTAGAGCATCAAAGATTTCTAGGTTAGAGTAGGGTAGGTAGGAAAAGCTCAATAAAGCTCAGTATATGAGCATGTAGTTAGTTGTTTTAATTTCTGCAAAGTCCATCAAGCCAGACAGTTTAATCCTGGCTTGGCTGTTTTTCAATTTCTGTTTTAGAATGTTGAGAAGAAATCTGCTAGACAGTTTAATCCTAGCAGATGTAGTCTAGGTGGAGAAAATGTGTGATCAACAATTTAATCTGGTCTCATGGAGTAATAAGGGTAGAAGTAGAATAGGTTTATTTTTGATGTGTGCAAAAATTGTGAGATTATCCAAGAAGGTCCCATAAGAATATAAGGAGTTGTACCTCAAATTATTTCAGTCTTGCAAAGATGTGTTTGCATGGTCATATCAGGGCCTAAAAACTTTCGACATCAGCACAATGCAGCATAAAATTCCTCTAAAGGGAGAACCTCAATTTCAAAATTGGGATTGCAGAATGTGAAGATACAAGGGAATGAAGACAGTGAGGACTTTCTGGGTCTTGGATGAAACTTAAAATTTCTGAGGAAAGAAATGGTGGCTAAATCATCAAGTAAGACCATTGGGTCTTATGATTTCGAAACTGACAAGAATGAGCTGAGGTGTCTGATGAATAAAGAGAATACTGGAGGACAGAATTCTGGAACTGCTGCAGTGATGAAAAATCAGAATGCTGTTATGATAGAAGGTGAAAAGCAGAAGTGTTGAAGAGCAGGGTCCGCATAGAAGATTATCAGATGGTCTGCGAAGTTCTCAACATGCTCAGGGATGAACGTGTCGTCCCCAGATGGAGCCGATGTTGATCATTTCAGCCCCCATTGAATCTTTGACAAGCAATCCCTTCTTGTTGGGCCTGAAAAATCCATTATCCGCCTATCGTTGCCTTCTCCCAGCCTCAAAATTGCATAAAAGGGCTGAAAAACCCATATTTGAAAATTGTAAAGCCTAGCCCCTTTGGTCTTAGCTCCTTTGACCTTTTCCTCCCACATGACCCAGCTCCAAGACCAAGAGCTAGTCTGATTTGCGCTTATCAAATGCATATCGGGCGCATTTTGAGTCGTCGATCTATACAGATCGGATGGCGTTCGTTCAATCTCCGTCGCGCCCATAGCCCACCTACATACTGTCTGATCAAGCCGTAAGATCAATGGTCTTGAGTATATCTATCCTGGTGGTCCCCACGCCCGAACACTGTTCAAAACTCGTCAGTTTTCATCGCACCGCCTTTCGGAGGTGGGTGGTATTTCTCAAATCGGAGCGATTCCATACATCACCTGCCGCGTGTCTTAGCGTACGGTTAGAAAACTGCCGTTCATTGCACGTTATTGTTCGGCAAAAGATACGGCGCAATATCCATGTGAGTCGTCTGATCCAGGGCGAACCATACGACGGTTGTCATTCCACGAAGCTGCACAGCTGTTAGTCCAAGTCAACAGTGCCCATGGCCCACCGTCTCATTTCCCTCCGATGATTCATAGCCGTTGATCTTCTCCTGAGATTGAATGGTCTAGATTTAACCCATGCCACGCCATTGCCCAGCTCACGCCATGTCACCATTGCACGTGTTGTTTGTCGCATTTTCTTCCGCCTTCCTTATATTTCATTCAAAAGGTCAAATTCAAAGACTTTTCATCTACTGCGCTCCGCCAACCTTCGCCAATGCATTTCTTCACCATCCACCATCATTTCACTACTTTTGTTGCCGCCACCCTACATCGTTCCGCCATTTCACCAGTCCGCACGACCATTTTCATCAACCCCGCCCCTTCCACCTTCCCGTTCATGGTTTTCTTAACACGTTTTCGGGTTTTGCAGGGTTACAGCGGAGAAAAATTTCCATTACTTGCAGCCTCCATTACAGAAGTCGAGTACGCATAAAAGGACGATTTATCAAAGGAAAAATTTATGGAGAAAAACCCGGGAAGCTGTTACGACATGACCACCATTAAAAAAGCAAGGGTTAAAATTTGTCAAACCCTCCAGAGCCATTCAAAGCACAGATTTTTGCAGATGGAGATATTAATGTTGCGGCAAAGAGTATCAGTGGAAGATCAGGAATTCAATGTTCGGTATTGAAGATCTTAAGCTGTAATTCATGGTTTAGAAGGCAGAGGGTACCATTCATAGATAAAATACCTCAAGGCTTTCTTTTCAGCACCATTTTCTTCTAGGAAAGGGCAGACTGCCCATGAGGTTTTTATTCCTTTACCGTGTTCCTGAAGAGTTTTCTACCCAGTGCATTTATTCCTATGAATAGACAGCAGGGTACAAACAGCATTACAAAGTCATCGAGCAGTGTGGGCGCGCACGTCTTCGCCATTTTGTTTTAATGAGACAATTAAATGTTCATCACCTACTCCCTTTTTCGAGCTTTCTTGTTCTCCTATAAAGCTGCCAAAGAACAGATGATAGAGGGTTCTAGATTTTATCAAAAAATTATGCAGTGAAAGGCTTTTTGTATACATTTTGTAGAACTCTTGTATGAAGGCTCAGAGCCCATAGGGTCTCAGTGAGGAGGAGTTCCATCTGTTAAAGAGGATTCTGGTCTTTGGTATTTCACAGTCTGTAACTCTCTCTTATGTGTCATTTCAATATATCATTTCATTTCATCCATCTTTTCTGTATCATGTTTTGGAATGCGAGTGGCTCACTGATTTTTGTTATGGATTTATCCTAGCTGATACCCATGCTCGGATTATTCAAGCGCTTTAAATATGGCTCATACATGATATTCTGTTCCACTATTCATCTAAACCATGTTTCTGCTATATCAGTTTCTTTGGGAGGGTGTTTTTAAAATGCTATTATCATGTATGGATTGTTATATTGGTAAGCCCATGCATGGTGGTATTGTGTATCTGGATATCAGCTCAATGATAACTAATATCTTCTCAATAGTTCATTCATTACATACACCTTCTGATAATTGATTTATGTGACGTATTACTTGAATCAGCCCTCTTTACAGTAAAGTGTCTCTGAATTGTTTGATGCTTTTATATTAAAGCTTTGCATCTTGCCTCTGCAGTATCCCTTTCCCTATGTTAGTTTCTGTAAGTTTTGGTCCCATTTAAATCAATATCCCTTGTTTTCAAGAGATAGCATGAGAGCTCTTTATTGATAACTTCCTCTGTTATACCATATGCTCCTTGCTATATTAAGATAACCTAGGCACTGGTCTATCACAACTCTAGGCTGTCTCTAGGAGTGACAACAGTTAGTAACCCATGTGTCTGTCGTGCTCTGATATTGTGAAAAACCAAGAAAATATGAATTGGGTATCCCTATAATGAGCTTAATGCCAGTGTGGGAAAACACTTGAAGGACCTGAATACATGAAAAACATTTTTCTTATCTCGTAATTTAACAAAACATAGGTTCTTATCTTAAGCAAATATTTTAGAGAAAAAGTTCAGTATGTTACAAAATGCCACCTGCACATTGGAGTCATAGATTATTATGTTTTTGAAAGTGATTGACTTCACCAGTTGGGCTACTTTATTTGGGGTTGGAAGGTCATCCCCTTCTCACCCATAGCAAACTCCCAATGTGCTTCCTCTTGTTGGCCCTGAGAAAATGTAACAGCAGCAATTCCACCCAAGTTAAACGCTAAAAAACCAGCTCAGCCTACTTACGAACCATGCAAAAGAAACTATCTGAAAGATGAACTAATTTCTGAGATGCCTCGTCTCCAATAGCATAGGAGCCAAAAATATGTAACAGCAGCAATTCCACCCAAGTTAAACGCTAAAAAACCAGCTCAACCTATTTACAAACCATGCAAAAGAAATTATCTGAAAGATGAACTAATTTCTGAGATGCCTCTTCTCCAATAGCATAGGAGCCAAAAATATGTAACGACAACAATCCCACCCAAGTTAAACACTAAAATACCAGCTCAACCTATTTAAAAACCATGCAAAAGAAACTATCGGAAAGATGAACTAATTTTTGAGATGCCTCATCTCCAACGGAATAGGAGACAAAAATAAGATAAGTTATAACCAACACTAAATTATTTTCAACCAAGTCACTACTGATGGAAAATTACTAGCATGTGTAGCATATTTAATATCACTTCAAAATAGAGAAGAAGTCGGATATTATACTAATGTGTGATGTAACTCTTGGATCACAATGGACCTTTCAAAAAATTAAAAATTTAAAGGTGTATACATATAGTAACTTGGTAGTAGACCCTTTCACCTGGTAGACCATGTTAGCCATTGATATTTTTCGTACTAAAATAAACACCATAGACATACATTCTCCTAACATATTACAAATAGGAAATAAAAAGAAAAAAGGAACAAACATACAAACAACAAAATAATGCCGAAAACCAAAGTATAATACCATAAAGAGAATTTTTCACAATAGATGCAAGTCGCTACCTTGAGTGGGTAAGTAGTTGAACTGTAGCTATGACCCATGGTTGCAACTTCATGGGATGATTTCTGAAATTGGGGTAAAAATAGGAACCTGCATATTATTGTTCTCAAACTTTTCCAATCCCACTGAGTATGCCATCTCAGCCATCTCAACAACATATTATTGTAATATTGTTAAGGACTCCGAATTTAGATCAATATTGTAATGGTGATGGAGCCTCGGTCAGAGATGTTCTATTGGTGCAACCTAGAATGTGGACAGTTCCTAGAGGAACAGTTGCAATTGGAGGGAGTTCACTGACTGTTCCTAGCAGCCACCCTGCAATGCCATCTCCCCTGCAACTTGTTACAGTCACTTAACATTACCTACATCATTCAAATCATTGCTCTCTTGGGTTAGCAAATATACAAAAGGAACTAAAATAAATCACTATGGAAAATGCTTGCCTATCAATTGTGGTTTTCTACTACTCTTTATCCTAAGATATATAGTCCAACTAGCATTGTTAGTAGGAGACTTTTGCATTCTTTAAGGGGTAAATTATTGTTGTCAAACTCGCATGCTTTGAAGACTCAATTGGCCTTTGACTCGAGAAGACTCAACAAACTCTTTTCAAACTCTTTCAAACTTGAAAACAGGAAAAATACTCAAAATATACAGATAACATACTCATCTAAAGATACACATAGCATAACATGTGCTTCAGAAGTAGATTTGATATTTAACATAGGAAAATCAGCCACACGCCAATTTAAGGAAGAGAGATAAACATAACATATGCTTGAGAAACTGAAATGATATTTAACATAGGCAAATCAGTCGCTTAGATTAGTCACCATACCTACTACAATTATACACAAATCAACCACTTAGTCTTCTTTGTGGATTTCCTTTCATGTGATTGTTTTCTTTGTGATGCCTTTTTATTTGCAAAATCAAAGTGACATATTCCTTATTTGAGGATTTTGTTTGATATGATCATATGACTGTGTATTCTGGAAAAAAGGGATGGTGAATAGTAAGAACCCTTTAGTTGATGTTTTCATGCAGTAAAAAATCAGACAGGCCTTACTCATATGGGAGTCAATTCACAAGCTCACAAAGCAATGATGTCATAAGCAACAATTAATCCCCAAGGACAGACTTAATTGATTGAGAAATCTAATAATGGAGATCCAAGATTGCAGAAATCTAGTTCTAAAATTGGAATAGATTGTTAGATAGCGTGCTTTGTAGATCTCCTTTCATGTGATTGTTTTCTTTGTGATGCCTTTCTTATAAAAATCAAAGTGGCATATTCCTTATTGAGGATAAAAATTAAAGTGACATATTCCTTATTGAGGATTATGTTCGAAAAAATAGGGATGACGAACAGTAACAGCCCATTAGTTCATGTTTGCATGCCTTAAACAATTATGCAGGACTTACTCATCTTGGAGTCAATTCACAAGCTCACAAATCAGTGACATCATGAAGCAGCAATTAATTCCCAAGGATGGACTTTATTGATTGAGAAATCTAATAATAGAGATCCTAGATTGCAGAAATCTTGTTTTAAAATTGGAATAGATTGTTAGACAGTCCAATTGATCCAATTAATGTCAGTGGATGCTAACAAGAATCTATACTAAAAGGGAAATCTAGTCTAACACGAGCAGCAGGTTAGAACACCTTGCCCCATGGTAAATAACTGTGGTTGCTTATCTTGAGATAAGTGCAATTATTAATGTGTAGAGCTACTTGTTGGAGAATTATGGCCATTTACTTCAGCAACCATCATTTTTAACCTTCTTGCACTAAAGTAATTTTTAGCCTTCACTTATATAAATTAAATTACATCAGTGATTATGTTGTTTTGTAGACTAAATTTAATGACCAATGATGAGAATCATCTTGCATTGTGGTGGATTCACAAGGTAGATATGATTAATTCAATTTGAATAGTAATAGTATGCATATTTTCTCATCTATTTTAGGATTATTGCAACCTTGTCGAATAATAAACAGATTTGGAAAATGCACTGCTTGTATTTGAGTTTTGTAACTAGTTACCTTAGTAATACGAGATAGATCAGAATGAATCAATTGTAAAATATCAGATTCAACGCATATTTGTGGACAATGAACTTGATTTCTAGCTTCCTATTGTCTTCTCCACCTCTTGGAAATCACCCATCTTTCAAATTTCGGAGTTAAAGATGATTTAATATTAATAAAATATACTAAAGAAGGATCTGATTTCTAGACATTAAAGCTTCATTCCTACTGCTTGTGGTTTCAAACCTCATGGAAATTAATTCCCATATTTTCTTCTTTGGTTGTCTTGAAAACACCGTTATCTAAGGCTCTCTATTTCTGCTCATATACTAGATGCATCAGGGAAGTTGTCCTTATTTTCCCAGATCAGAATATGTAGCTAAAGTATTTTCACTTTGCCTTTATTTAACCATGGTTTATCTGATCTCAGAACTTAGTGTATTCATCTCGTTGAAGACCTTTCAATCATATTTTCTGGGCAGTGTTGTAGCCTGTAATCCTATCCTTATTATTGTCAAACATTTAGGTTGTTGTAAGAAGCCCATTTGCTTCAATTCCTTGGCATTCAATAAAGTGACAAGTTTAAGATACCAATGCTCTTAGAAATGGTCTGGAAGTTTGTGCCTTTTGTGGTGCTGAGCCTGCACATATTTTTTGCCGGGTGTATTGCTGCACAAAATGCAGGGCTTGTTAAGAGACATGATGTTGTAAATACTGGTGCTCTTGTTGCATATGATTCCACCATCGGGAAAGTTTCAAGGAAATCCATTGAGTTGGCGATGGAGGATGTGAATAGGAATTTGAGCGTGCTTAATTGGATTCAACTGGTACTCACCATGATGGACACCAATTTCTCTACCTTTTTTGGCAAGGCTGTAGGTAAGTGATGCTTCAATGGCAAGGTCACCTTAATTTTTGTAGTTGTTGGATTTGTTTTGCTATTTTCAAGTGTAGTCTAACAAATAGATGTTTTGGTATTTTTCAAGGCATTTTTTCCCTGTCAAAATTTTCCTGAAATTTGAAAGAGATTTTTTAGAATCATAGATTTGAGTTGTCTAATATGCAGAATTCAAGTATTTTAGATTTTTTCAATGCGTTGAATCTATTTATGTTACGAGCAGCATACCAGATAGATCAGAATGAATCAATTGTAAAATATCAGATGTTTTTGTGACACTCAAGGAGAATGGTCTAATAATAAACAGATTTGGAAAAGGCACTGCTTGTATTTGAGTTTTGTAACTGGTTACCTTAGTAATATGAGATAGATCAGAATGAATCAATTGTAAAATATCAGATTCAATGCATATTTTTGGACAATGAACTTGATTGCTAGCTTTCTATTGTCTTCTCCACCTCGTGGAAATCACCCATCTTTCAAATTTTAGAGTTAAAGATGATTTAAGATTAACAAAATATACTGAAGAAGGATCGGATTTCCAGCCATTAAAGCTTCATTCCTACTGCTTGTGGTTTCAAACCTCATGGAAATGAATTCCCATATTTGCTCCTTTGGTTGACTTGAAAACACTGTTATCTAAAGCTCTCTATTTATGCTCATATACCAGATGCATCTGGGAAGATGTCCTTATTTTCCCATATCAGAATATGTAGCTAAAGTATTTTCACTTTGCCTTTATTTAACCATGGTTTATCTGATCTCAGAACTTAGTGTATTCAACTCGTTGAAGACCTCTCAATCATATTTACTGGGTAGTGTTGTAGCCTGTAATCCTATCCTTATTAATGCTAAACATTTAGGCTGCTGTAAGAATCCCATTTTCTTCAATTCCTTGGCATTCAATTAAGTGAAAAGTTTAAGATACCAATGCTCTTAGAAATGGTCTGGAAGTTTTTACCTTTTGTGGTGTTGAGCCTGCACATATTTTTCCCTGGGTGTATTACTGCACAAAATGCAGGGCTTGTTAAGATACTTGATGTTGTAAATATTGGTGCTCTTGTTGCATATGATTCCACCATCGGGAAAGTTGCAAGGAAAGCCATTGAGTTGGTGGTGGAGGATGTGAATAGAAAGTTGAGCGTGCTTAATGGGATTTGGCTGGTAGTCACCATGATGGATAGCAATTGCTCTGCCTTTTTTGGCATGATTGTAGGTAAGAGATGCTTCAATGACAAGGTCCCCTTAATTTTTGTAGTTGTTGAATTTGTTTTGCCATTTTAAAGTGTAGTCTAACTAATATATGTTTTGGTATTTTTCAAGGCATTTTTTCCCTATCAAATTTTTCCTGAAATTTGGAAGAGATTTTTTAGAATCATAGATTTGTGTTGTCTATGTTAGTTAATGTTTTCATTGATGTCAATATGGCATTATTGGGATGGAAAATATTCTTGTGATTTCATAACCTCATGTATATTATGATGATGTACTTACTCATAATGACAAGTCCCTCTTGTTTGATAAAAATGCTATTAATGAATATGTCAAGCTGTTAATGATGCCATTATGATGTCAAGCCACTAAGAAGAAGAATTTTCATAGATAAATATTGATCATAATTATGACCTTGAACTAACCATGAAGACAACACAACCTCATGTATCCTTGCTCTTGATGAAGAAGTCCTTGCTGTCCTAATCACCTTCTGTACTAAAAACTCAAGAGCAGTCACAAAGAAAAATAAAATTGGGCACCTTAGAGTCATCCTATCAACATGGGACCTATACCATCTTGTAAAGTATATTTTTCCCTTTCTAACGAGCTATTATACGCCTCCTTACTCATTCTAGATTATGAGAAATTGAATTGATAAGTTAGAAAAATTATTATTTTTGCCTAGCCGACTTGAGCCGACTTGTGTAGGCTCGTACTCCTTCACCCAATAGATGTGTCTATTCTTCTTAGGTCAAAACCTATATAAATATGACATCCAACACTCATTTTTTATCATCAACTCCGTCAAGATTTCAGATAAGAACTACAGGAGCAAATAGGAGACCGAGGACCTCAAGATTTATTGTTTGGGTCAGTTTTGTGATGAAGATTGGACAAGATATCAGAGATTAGAATAAAGGCTGAGGAGGACTTGATATCCCTATTTTTGGAGGACAGATCTGAGTGAAATTCATTCCGGATTTACAGTCATTTTAAATGCTCGGATTTAGACTTCAACTTGGATCACTAAGGCTTGAAGCCCTGTCTCAGTAAATCAGATTAATAGTAGCTCATACACTTGTGGCAGCAATCTGTGGACAAAAATAGAAGCTCAGACCCGTAGTATTTGAGGAAGAAGCCCAGACTTGTAGCATTTGAGAAGCTCGAACCTTAACATTTGTTGTGCTTGAATTTGTGGCAGACTAGAGTCACTCAGGCCTGTGGCACACAAGAAGTTCAGATTTGTAAAAAAATTGTAGTATAAAATATTCGGTGGTTTAGAGCAGTCTATTGGTCAAAATTTTGAACAAGACTAAAACTCGGGCAGCCACTAGTGGACAGACTAGTAGGACAACTGAAGAATAGCCTAGAAAAGGTTCAACACAAATTTTTTGCTACTCAGTTACTTCAGAATAATGATAATAGAACTATTACAAACTGCACCTGTGACAAATTTAGAGAAGCTGAACCTTGGATCTATGGCAACCACCTAAGGAGGGACAGTCACATGAATGGTCCTATTTGAGGATCTCAGATCTGTGATAGAAGCATAACAACTCGGACCTATGGAAATATTAAATCTCAGGCCTATGGAGATAATATACCTCAGACCTTTGGTGAATAGAGCTATGATTTGTTTGGAAATATAAATCAGTCTATTGATAGAGTTATTTTGGATAGACTTTGGCAAGAAAACTTGTGACTTGATCAGCTTTCTAAACTTGAACTGGTGAACAGACTTGTAGTGTCTTGGATAGGTGACACTTGAGGAAGTTTAGACTTCTGTTGAGAAGCATACTCCACCATATATCTTGAGCAGATCTAGAAAAAGTCAACTTGAAGCAGTTGTTGAAGGAGCATTGATTCTTGGAGCCATCTGAAGACATCTTGAAGGTTTATTGAAAATATATTATTGAAGGATCCTTGAAGTCTTGTTGAAACAACTTGTTGAAAGATCATTGATGACTTAAGAGTCTTGGAGCATCTCTAGTATTGTTGGAGCCTAGAGGTCTCTTAAAGTCCAATGTGTAGATTTTGGGAAGACTTGTTGAAAAGTGCAAACTCGAGAAACTTATTGAAGACACTCTTGTAGAATTCTTAAGGCAGCATATTCAAGACACTTTGAAGATTTCTTGAAGACATTTTGAAGGTACCCCTTGGAGACCATGATGCATTGTTGATGTCATCATGAGGTAACTTGGAGAAATTGTTTGGGTATGATGAAGAGCAGTAGTGACACCTTCCAAGAAGAAAAGGTTTTCATTGATGATGTGACGTGGAGACTAAGTGTGACAGGGCTTGTTGAAGAAGACTTTGGGAGCCGTGAAGAATAACCAAACATATTTTGACGAAGTGAAGTTGAGGGTTGGAGCCTCATAGAGACAAGGTCAGTGCCTTGGAAGGTAGGGTTGGAGCCCTAGAGGATTGGAGTCCTCAAGAAAATAGGTCGGAGCCTATACCAAAGATAGGGTTGGAGCCTTAGAGGTTGGTGCCTCAAATTGACAAGGTTGGAGCCTTGGAAAGACCAAGTTAGTGCTTGGCACAATACAAGTTGGAGCCTCGAATATTGGAGTCTTCATCTAGGTTTAGAGCCCTACATCATTATTGTACTTTACTTATTGTAAAGATTAAATTAATAAAATTATCTATTCCATCATTGTTTATTTTTTGTTCTAAATATAAGTGATCTAACTGGTAAAATTAACAATTGAAAATAAATATTGATTCACCCCCCTCTCAGTATTTCCAACAGTCTAATATGCAGAATGCAAGTATTTTAGATTTTTTTCAATGCGTTGAATCTATTTATGTTATGGGCAGCATACCAGATAGATCATAATGAATAATTGTAAAATTTTAGATGTTTTTGTGACACTCAAGGGGAATGGTCCCCTTGTATTCTTTCCTTCGGCACAACCCTGGCATACACCTTCATGGTCATATTTGAAATCAGGCATCCCTGTCACCACCTTCCTTGCTTCGAGAAGGGATTTACAATGAAGGTGTGCAAACCTCCAGTGCCATAGCTTAGATTGAAGAGCTGTGTTGCAATTCATGGCCCCCAGCGAACTTCCTCGAACCTAATAGAGTGTATCAACGCTGAAACCAAGAGTGAAAGCTTCTTTGAAGTTCCTCTTCCAAATTCATACCTTTCCATTGATGAATGCCACCTACAATATTTTGTCTTCCATTGCCGATATAAGCACTAGATTCTTCTTCAAGTCAGGTACGTACAACACATATTGCAAACAAAGGACTTGACCTTGATTTAAATGAAGGGTCACAATCCCTGTCCCTTGCATGGGATAGGTGGCCTTGTCTCCAAGGACAATCTCCAAATTAGTATCCTTTTCAATCAAATCAGAGAGGGCCTCTTTATATCCAGTGAAGTTCCTTGACGCACCACTATCAATCAGCCAGTTATTCAGGGTGTCGGGAGGAGATGCATCAGAGAGGGCATATATAATAATATATTCATTTCTCTTATTATCAACAACGTTGGATTCATCATAATTGGAATTTCTTGACCTCTTGAAAGATTGACCATTTCCATTTCTATTTCAATCAGAGGGAGCCTTCCTCTTTCCTTTGAACTTATTGTTTCTTTGATCACTCCCCCTGAAGTTATTGTTGTTGTTGTAGTCATCATCTTCGGGAGAGTCCCTTTTATTGGGGTAATCTCTTGCATAGTGACCAAAATTGTTACAATTTTAGCATCTTCCCTTCCTTCCTTTGGGACCCGCTCTTCCATGATTTTGATTTCTCAGACTAGCATTATTCCTCTTCTTTGCATGAGCGGTGAAGGCAGTAGGGTCACTTCCATTGCCATTTGAGGGATGTTATCTCTCCATCATCCTTGTGTCCTCTTGAGTACTTCTCGTCAACAATTCTATTATCACTCCACCAGATTCTCAAGGGGTTTTTTTTGTTTGGGGTTGGGCTCACTAAATGAGGATTAGGTCAAGGGGACTAGATTAGGGCCAATGAGATGAAATTGCAGTCCATTCGATGGGGCAAGGTAGGTAGAAGGTTTAATCACTCAAAGGTGATTTTGGTGAGATGAATAGACCGATGAGGAGCTAGGAAGAGCATATGAGATGAATTCTCCCTGAACTGAAGAAAATGGACAAATTATGCAAAATTTCGCAATTCATTACACCTCAACTGATTGACTCACTTAGTGTATCTACCATAGATAAAAGTAAAAACATGACTTTTATATTCAGATTTACCATTTACGTTAGTCATTTTTCATTTCCCAAGGTAAAAAGTCAAACTGGAGTGAAATTGCTGAAGACTGTGAAAATTGGAAATTTCCTAGCAAAAGCGCAATGTCCAAGGAGAAAAAATAGCTTGTTTTCAAAGCTGGTTTTGAGTGCCTTCCCGGTGTCCAAATCAGCTCCATGATAGCTCATTGGAAATATCTCTGAGTCTAGCTTCCAAATATACCTCAATTTTCCAAAATAGTGCTCATTTTCCCTATCCAAAATATGATCTCCAAAGACTGGTAAACGCGCAGTGACCATGCCAAAAAGGAGGCAGAAACATGAAAGTTTGGTGGTGTTTTGCACTTTTGAGGGACCAATTCTCCACCAAATATTCTGAAACTTGCTAGGGTTGATTTCCTCATAATTATGAACATGATGGTGGTGGAAATTTTTCAATTGGATGCCCCAAAAAAGAGCACATCGTGTAGGTCGTTGTGCCTTTGGCAAAATTTCTGTGTTGAAAATTGCAAAAAATTACTAAAATGAACATAAGTGCAAAAATGTGCCAAAATTATGAGGGTACTTGTTCATTAAGTGCTTGAGGCATGGAGTGACACCTCAAAAAGTATTTATAACTTCTCTTTCTTCTTTTTCTTGGTCAAAGTTTGAATTTTTGCATGGGCTCGTTTGAGCTTGGCCCTTGCAATTTTGTTCCTCATGACGTAGTGCTTTGCCATTTTCCTATGAATGCCATTGTCATTTTGAGCTTTGGCAAAGAGCTGATTGTTTGACCCTCTCAAGCCATTCTTCTTTGTGTTGATTGATTTCTATTGCAAGTTGTTCATCTAAGGTAAGTTGGTCTGCTAGTTCAACTTTTCTTTGTTTCTCTAAGGTTAGAGCTCTTTTCAGCCCTCTAGTCTTTGGTCTCTGTCTTGGAGGCTGTTCCTCCTCGTCATCTGGTTCACCATAATTCTCTAGTGTCTCTTCAAGAAAGGATTTAGCCTTCTCTGCCTCTCTTTGTGCTTTGATATATCTCACTTCATCAATGGTGTGTTTGGTGTCAAACCCTAGGGAGATGATGGAATGGAAGGTGAGTGTATGAAGTGAGGGTTGTTGTGATGAAATTGGAAGAGTTTTGGGAATATGGATTTGTAATATGAGGGAGGTGATAGGGGTAGTGATTATGAGGGGTTTTAGGATAGGGGATTTAATTTTAGGTAGGGTGTAGGGAGCCTAGGTAAATAAAAACCTAGGACTTAGGGTTTTGAAGGATATGATAGTTTATGGAAAGGGGATATCAGTGAAGGGATTTGAGAAAGTATTGTGTGATGTTAGGAAAGGTATATGAAGGCTAAGGGGCTGAGATCAAAGTGTAAATTAGGTTTTACTGAAAACTAGGGTTTTGAAATAGAAGGAGACACCAAATTCCCTTAGGCAAACTTCACACATCAAAATGACATTTGGTAAAATGTAGTGAATCAAATTTGATACTTAATGGCTTGCTGGAGGCATGAAGAGTTGTTGTTGAAGGTTTGGAAGTGAATTTGTGATATTTTAAGGTCTAGCAGGGAATTTTTGAAGCAACAGGGCAAAAGCGCAGCGCCGTTGATAAATACATTTAAGTCAAATGTGCAACGTCCCTGTAGTAACGTTTTGTAGACCACATTTGGAGGCCTTCTCGGTGTCCAAATTGGGCCCATTATAGCTCGTTGGAAATATTATCCCGTCTAGTTTCCAAATCTACCTTTAGCTTTCTGTTTGGAGTTTATTTTCCTTATCAAAAATTGATTTTCCCAAGACTGGTCAAAAAGTGTTGAATGAAGGTGCAGAAATGCAGAGTGATGTTGCAGGAAAATTTTGGAGGCCTTCCTCAACTCAAAATTGAGTTCATGATAGCTCATTGGAAATATATATATATATGTCTAGTTATCATTTGACTCATCAAGAAATTCATTTTGACACTCCAGCTATGAGTTTCCCAAGGTTACTCTAGACACATTCCAAATACACTTTGTTTGGTTTAAATCCCCTTTTTTCCATCTATCGTTACCTATTTCTGCCCTCGAATTTCATTAAAATGGGCCAAAATCCATTTTCCACCTATATGGGGCCTAGACCCTTTTTGGCTAGCCCCCTTAGCCTTTTTCCAGCATGTGATCTGGGTGCTAGAACCACCCGCCAGCCCGAAAAGCGCTTATCTCAAATATGTATCGGGGTCGTCATGAGCCATCGATCTGCACCGATCGGACGGTCATCGCAAGCTTCACAATGTCCATTACCATACCCTTTCACCACCGGTTTGTCACATCAAAATTGTTCATTTGCTCGCAGATTCAATGGTCTGGAATCTACCTGCCTCGGTGGTCCCCACGCCACGGTCACTGTTCAAAATTCGGTGGTTTTTATCGCACCGCCTTTGAGGGGTGGGCGGTAATTTTAGTTTGGCCAGTGATTCCACTCATCGCATGATGCATGGCACCGTCACTTTTTGAAAACCACCTCCCGATCGCGTGTTATCGTTCGGCGGAAATCCCGGCGCGATATGCATGTGCGTCGTCCAATCCAGAGCTCTCCATCCAACGGTCATCACACCCCGAAGATGCACGAAAGATAACCCAAGGCATCCATACCCCTGGCCCACCATCCATCGCCCTCCACTGCATTTTCAGCCGTCAATCTCCTCCCGAGATCGGACGATCCAGATTTGATCGCATGTCCCGCCATTGACCAGTCCCGCCACGTCACCTATTCCACATGTTTCATTGTATTTCTCGCCCGTCCATGTACATATATGCGTTCAAAGGTCAGGTTTTAATATTTTACGTTAAAATGTTGTGCCACCATTCTGCAAGCCTCCCACCGCATTTCCCGCTCGAACTCGCACTATTCCACCATTTCGCGCCCGCACGAATTATCTCTCTCTCGGCATCCCCGTTGCATCCACCACCTCCATACGTGTTTTTCTTAACAAGTTTTTGTGTTTTGGTGGTTTCTGTGGTGAAAACCACCGTGGTTCATAGTCACCTGCATGGGCACAGAAAGTGTAAGAAAGGACCATTTTCTGTGGGTTGAATTTATAAATAAGTCCGGAGAAGGTGTTATGATAGGATGCACCAAAGAACGCAGCCTAAAAACTCCTCGATGAACCTCTCCTAAGACCATTAAAGCATAGATTTTGCAGTCAGAGGAAAAAAAGAAAGAGAAAAAGAGTATCAATGGAAAAATAGAGCGTTTAAGGCCTGTAATTGCAAATTATAAGCCTTAATCCAATTATTCAAAGGCAAGGTACCAAAGTCAAAGACCCCGTGGATTGCTCAAAAGGTCCAATGCACAGAAAATCATACTATCAGGGTTTCCATATCAGTAGAATGTTCTTCCATAAAAGGACAAGGTGCCCATACCGTCTGCATTCTATACCGTGTTCTAGGGAGATTTTTCAACGCTGATAACAATCCTATGCTACCAGTGCATTAGTTATACAGTATGGCAGACCCTAGCATCATTGTTCTGCATTTTTTTCAGTACACCAGAGACATACCTGGAGTAAATGGAAACCTGACGAAGACCACTCCATCATCCAACGAGTACCAGAGATAAATGCCTAGAATTTAAATTGAATGGAGCCTCGGCCCTCCTGCTGCTTCAGAGTTTTAATGCTGCATTTAAGTTTTCATCTACTCCTGTTATTATTTTCTGCTATAAGAATCCCCGAGAACTTATTGTAAAGGTTGTTGTTTGGTTGTTGCCGATTGCTGTTGGAGGGATTCATTTTGACTGTTAGAACAGTCTTGGGAGGGAGTAGCAGAGTAGTTTGTATTGTAGTAGGCTAGGAGGAGAAGTTGAATTGTAACAGCCATTGAGCTTAGTGTATGTGACTGGTGTTGCATCAATTAATCGCTACATTTCACAGGATCCTGGTCTATTACTATTGGTAATGTTTTTCTAACTCTGTTTATTACATTTTCATACTGTTCCATTTTCTGTTGGCTTCCATCAGAAATATGGCATAGGATTTACCCTTGTTAGGTACCCTATGCCTCTGCTCTCCTCACCTTCAAATTTTTCTACTAAATGTGTTATCTAAGGGTCTATTTCAGTTAATTTAACCATCGTAGTGGATGTTATTGCCTGCTAGCTGATGTATGAATTAAATGAATCTGTTCTTAGATGTTCTTGTTGGGTTTAAGATGGAATATAATCGAAGATCGGGGATTAGAGCAGTCTATCTAATATATTCCCTTGGGCTATTTCAAATGAAATTCTAAGATCCCTTGTTGGTGTCAAAGCATTGAAGGTTCAAAGTCCTTCTCTGATCTACATACCCTGGCTCTATTTAACTTATCTTTGTTTTCCCTTGGAGCATGCTAAAGCTGACCTGGAGTTAAATGACCTCTGGTCAAATATATAAGCTACCCCTTTGTCCCTCCTCTGAGAGTTGCCTATGAGTATGTCCAAGTAGGTCTGGAGTTAAATGACCTCTGACATGATCTATAGACAGTAATTGGATTTCTTTCCTTCTTTCAATTTCAATCCTTAATGTTCCATCTCACCATCTATCTAAAAAGATCCTTCAGTGTAGATGACTTGCCCTCTGAAAGCTTTGGCTAATTGCTGCAAGTAATTCCCTTTCATGACTCCATAGCCTAATGGATGGAAATTTCTTGACCTATCCTCTTTGCTGAAACATCCTGCTTTTTTGTTCCTTTCTCCCATTACTTTCTCAGCCTATGATCTCATGACCAACCCAAAAACTCACCAACCAAATCATTTAAAACCCCCCTTTATGCTTCATACCTAGCCTAACATCTCATTTTGAGCTTCAAAGATATATAATTATTTGTTTTATTGGAGAGATCCCTCCTTGGGTCCAGGAGGGCTGGATCCTAGGGCTCCAAAGTGGTTTGATGTTGTCTTGTCTTTTGGTATTGCCAAATCTGCCAAAACATAGGAACCCCAACATCTCCTACATCAAAACTTCTCTCGCTGCAATATTGATCTGCCTGTTGTTTCATTTGATTTTGTGCCAAATTTAGGTTATCCTTTAAGAGTTGTATAACTTCTTGTTAATGCTCGATGTGATCTTTGACTGATTGAACCTTAGAATTTTCTCTTAAAGAAGATGTGATGGATGGTGGATGATATCCATAAAGTGCCATAAATGGAGTCATTTTTTCTATAGTATGGAAGGAAGTTTTATACCACCATTCAGTGAGAGGTAACCACTTGACCCATTGTGCTTGCTTATCAGATACAAAACAACAAAAATATATTTCCAAACATTTATTCACTATCTTTTTTTGACCATCGTATTGAGGATGATAAGATGAGCTATGAGCTATTGGGGTACCCAAACAAGAAAATAATTCCATCCAAAAATTTCCTGTCAAAATGGGATCTCTGTCACTTACAATAATCTTTGGGTTTCCATGTAGCTTTTGAATTGTTTCCATAAATTTAGTAGCAACTGTACTTGCTTTAAATGGACTAATTCTTCGCACACAATGACTACACTTAGTAAGTCTACTGAACTTGGTCCCCATGAGAGCATGAGCTAGTTGAGTACCCAAACAAGAAAATAATTCGTCCAAAATTTCCCCGTAAAAATGGGATCTCCCGCTACTCTACAATAATCTTCGAGTTTCCATGTAGCTTTTGAATTGTTTCCATAAATGCAGTAGCAATTGTACTTGCTTTAAATGGATGAGATAATGCACAAAAGTGTGCATACTTGGTAAGTCTATCAACTACCACCATGATGACACTCTTTCCTTTGGACTTAGGTAAACCTGTGATAAAATCCATTGAAATCTCCTCCCAACGTTGACTTGGAATGGATAAAGGTTGTAGAAGACCTAGGGTATTAATTGTCTCCACTTTATTTTGCTGGAAAACCAAAAATTTCGCCACAAACTTTTGAATATCAGATTTAAGGCCATCCCAAAAAAATTCTTTCTTCACCCTGTGGTAAGTTTTTAAAAATCCTGAGTGTCCTCCTAAAGGAGAAGTGTACAATTCCAAAAGAATCTTTTGTTTTAGTTGGGAATTCTTACAAAGATATAAGCGATCTTTCCACCATAAGGAATCATTTTTCCAACTAAATGTATTAGATGTATTAGGATCTTGCTGCAACTTTTGAATCAGTGTCCACACTTCTTCGTCCTTCTTCCATTGATCTCTTGCTTCGGTTATCCAATCTGGTTGGATAATAGAAATGGCACAAAGCAATGCTTCCACCTCTTCATTCTTTCTTGAGAGTGCATCTGCAACAACATTTAGCTTCCTTTTTTTGTAGATTATTTCAAAGTCATAACCCAACATCTTTGTGACCCATTTTTGCTGCTCTTCTGAAGATAGTCTTTGTTCCAAAAAGTGTTTAAGACTATCATGATCAGTTTTTACCTTGAAGTGTCTTCCCATTAGGTAAGTTCACCATTTCTTTTAGTGCATGTAGTATTGCTAACATTTCCTTCTCATAAATAGGTTTCTGTAAATACTTTCCTTTGATTGGACGACTTTCAAAAGCAATGGGTCTTCCTTCCTGCATTAAAACTGCACCAATTCCATTTCCTGAGGCATCACATTCCACAATAAAGGTTTTTGTGAAGTCTGGCGTAGCTAAGACCGGTGATAGGCACATTGCCTCTTTAAGATGTTCAAAGGCCTTAGTTGCTTCAGGAGTCCATGAAAATGCATCTTTCTTCAATAATGTTGTTAGAGGTGCTGCTATTCTCCCATAATTCTTAACAAACTTGCGATAATACCCTGTTAACCCGAGAAATCCTCGCAACTACTTTATGGTTGTGGGGACTTTCCATTCTTTAATGGATTTAATTTTGTTAGGGTCTACCTTAACACCCTCGTGAGATACAATATGACCCAGATATTCCACCTCTTGTACTCCAAAGAAACATTTGGATGTTTTTGCATATAATTTTTTCTCCTCCAATAGTTTGAGCACCCTATCAACATTTTGAACATGATCCTTCCAAGACCTTTTGTAGATTAGTATGTCATCAAAAAATACTAGCACAAATTTTCTAAGGAAGGGTTTGAAAATGCAATTCATCAACCCTTGAAATGTAGAAGGTGCATTGGTAAGGCCAAAAGGCATGACCAAAAATTCATAATGACCCTCATGAGTTCAAAATGTTGTTTTTAGAATATCTTTAGTCTTCATTCTAATTTGATGATATCCCAAACAAAGATCCAACTTGGTAAAATAAATTGCTCCATGTAATTCATCCAATAATTCATCAATCACAGGAATGGTAAATTTATATTTAATATTGAGCTTATTGAGCTCCCTATAATCTGAACACATGTGCCATGATCCATCCTTCTTATGCACCAATACTACTAGAGCAGAGAAATAACTTTGACTAGGTTGAATTATACCCGCCTCTAACATTTCTGCAATCATACGTTCAATTTCTCTCTTTTGGACATAAGGATATCTGTAAGGCCTGATGTTTGGAGGAACACTTCTTGGAATCAAATGAATAGTATGATCATGATCATGAATAGGTGGGAGTCCTTTAGGAGTTTCAAACACCTTGAAATGATTGTCCAAGACTTTTTGGAGATCTGGAGAAATAAATGACTTTGATGTTGGAACTTATATTGAGCATAATTGTGCAATTACGCCTCATTGTTCTTTCTTCAAAAGATTTTTCATGACCTTAGAGATTATTATATTTCTTGGCTTCCCTGTGATACCCCGTAATTCAATTTCCTTTCCTTATGAAAAAATTTCAAGAAACGTTCTTGAAAATTAAAAGCTACCATCCCCAAAGATTGTAACCATTGCACTCCTAGTACAACATCAACACCTCCCATTGGAATGGAAATAATCGGACTATTCAATACATATTCCCCCATGGTTAGCTTGATATTATGGAATTTTCCAGAGCAATTTATAGTTCCTCCATTTGCAACCATCGCTTGACATTCTAGTGTTGGGTATAGGAAACAATTCAATTCCTTGGTTACCTTACAATGAATAAAATTATGGGTACTACCTGAATCAATCAACACTATTACCTTTTTCCTCTTGATATGTCCTTCTATATTGAGATTTTGAGGAGTGGTAATTCCTGCCAATGCATTACATGATATGGTCAGACTTATTTATTATTCTTCTAGGGCTGGTTCCTGGTGTATATCATCTTCATTTGAAGTTTCTTTTTCATTTTCTTCCTCCTCTTCACAATCTATGTAAAATAATTTCTTCTCAGCACACTTATGACCTTTAGTGTATTTGTTATCACAACTATAGCAAAACCCTTTTGCTATTTTTTCTTCCCATTTTTGTGGTGTTAACCTTGTAGGTTGTGGAAGTCTAGGAGTAGCAACACTTCCATATTTATAGATGTGAGTGGTAGGCTTCCTTGTCGCCATAATTTTACATTCAATTTTTCTTGCCAACCTGAATGCCTTCGCCAATGAATCAGGTTCCCAAACATGAACTTCATATTTTATGTTACCCTTTAAAGTCCCTATGAAGACATCAATCCTATGTTCCTCTGGAATATCAGTTACCCTTATATTCAATTTTTGGAAGACCTCAATTTGCTCCACCATTGAACCTTTTTTTTTATATTTATCAATTGGCTAAAGAAGGTGTTGCTCTTTGTATCCTCATAATGTGCTATCATTTCCTCCATAAAAATTGACCAAGTGACAATTTTTTTACGGGAGAAAAGCCCTCAATACCATACAAATATATTTTATTCTAAATGTAAAGTTGCAATGCGTACCTTTTGTGTGTTTTGCACATTATTGATATCAAAATATTTCTCCATATGTAGTATCCATGTTACATGATCCTTTCCATCAAAATTCCTCATATCCATCTTTGGAATATGGTGGTTCTTCAATCCAACATTATAGTTTATGAAATCACGATTAACATTTATTTTTTTCTCATCATGAGTTTCCTCTACTGTCTTTCCATCATTAGAAATAATTTCTTGTATTAACCTTGTCATCAAACCTTCCATGTCTTCTTTTAGATCATTCTTCATGTCTTCCATGTTGTCTTTCATTTTTTCATCAATCTTAGCTTCCATGTCATCCATCTTAGCTTCCATGCCATCCATATTAGCTTCAATGCCGTTCCTCAAACCATCCATGCATTTCTTCAAACCATCCATATTAACTTCCACGCCTTTCTCCAAAACTTCCATTTCATTTTTTCTTGCTCTTTGCGAGAGTGAAATTTGGTGCACTTACTCTTGTAATTTTGATATGTCATGTTGTGATTCTTCCTCTTCATGAGTCATAGTAGAGCCTTCTGAAGGCTTAATGGGTGTTGAATTCTTTTTAGGTGGAATTTTATAACCCAATACTGATATCTATGCTTCAATATGCCCTTGGAATCACATCAAACTGATTTTTCACACAAGACTTATGCAATTCGAAAAAAAATACACACCTTTTTCTTACTTTTGAGAAGCTTGATATTAAAACTGAATTATCTCTGTGATTTCAGATCTTCAATATCTCAAATTCATCCTTGTAGTATCCCTATGAATCTTCTTTCAAATGCCACAGGTCTGACCTGATTTGGATTCTTCAAGACAAATTTATTCCCAATCTCCCACAATGACCTAATTATGGACTAGTTCAACAGAGTGAACTTGTACGACATGCCACATGTCACTGTTTCCTCCTTCAGCTCTAAAATTCATATAAAGGAAACTAAATACCGTTTAATTGCAGCCACTTCTGACATAATTCCAATCCGATGCTCAGAGAGAGAGTTCTAACGATTTTCCCATAGTTACCTCTTTGATATGAAATTCGGGTGCTTGAAAAAAGCCTAACTTCCATAGATCATATCTCCGAAACTATTGTGAAAAAATATCTGAAATTTTTATAGGAAGTTTCTTAGGATTTCTTCTTCTCTCTGTAAAAATTTCAACTTCTGAACCATCGTATAAAAAAATTTATAGTGCAAATGCCACGATGCCCGGTTTTAGGTGAAATTCGGGAGCCTGAAAAAACCATAACTTCCACAAATCATATCTCCAAAAATATTGTGAACTAGGATCTACAATTTTTACACAATGTTCCTCTGGATTTCGGCTTCTCTCTGTAAAAATTTCAGCTTCTGAACCTTCGTAGAAAAAAAATTATAGCGAAAATTCCATGATAACCTGTTTGGAGCAACGAAACCCTAAAATCCAAAGCTCTGATGCCAAATGTTATGAAACCAGCTCCAAAAATAGAATAAAATAGAGATCAATGTCTTATAAATATCCACTTCGAGGGGGAAACCTCCAATACATTACATAAATTAACAATTCTTGGATGATACAAATGACCAAAACCTCCTTCTATATATAGGAGTCCATGGGGTCACAATATAATCCTAGCCAATCTAAAAATAATAATGTAAGGGCACAATAATAACAATCTTGGGGTTATAGGGGTGCAGAAATAACAATAAGGGAGTTACACTAACAACAATAAGGGACTATACTAGTAATATAGGGGCCTAACAACTTATGATAGTGAAATCTAGTTAATGACCCTCCGAATCCCTAGGACAACTCAATGGAAGGAGTTGACCTAGTGCAAGAACCTATAGGTACTCATTCCAATCTACTCTGCTAGATGAGGACGATGAGACTTAGATGGATATGCATTATTGACAGAATCAGGGACATATCCCTCAGGGCTAACTACCCTTATTTTTGTCAAAAGTATAGAGGGGTATCAACAATCACTCCAGACTCATGCTATAATGCATTAAATAAGGTTAACTTCATAATGAACCAATTATGGTATATTTAGAATGCAGTTTGCAGTTGAAAAACTTCAAGAAGATTCATCATAAATGAAATCAATAAACCATATCCATTTGCATGTGATCCCTAAATGCATACTGAAGCACCATGAAAAATGTTTACAAGTTTTTAAAAATGATATAGAAAAAACTTGTCTTCCACATGCATAAATCCTATAGTCAGCCATGCTCACAACATAACTTAGGAAGTCATCCAGACCTATGGAAAGGACATGGAGATACAAGCAACCAATGTCAAGAACTCATGAAATGATCTCAATAAAGAACCAAGAAACTACAATTATTTCCAATTCATATTTGTTTCTAAAAGTATGAAACAAAAATTCATAAGAAAATTGTTACTGAGCAGAAATGAAGCTAATAATATATCACTACATGGAAATTATGTTACTATTCTAGACAATATCATTCGATAAAATACTTCAGTACATTAAAACCTAAAGCGTGAAAAATAAGTAGAGCTAACATCCCAACAAAAATTGACATTAAGATAAGTTAAGCTATGAATAACAGTGGGGTTGACTTACTCTCAAACTTCCAAGAAACAAAGCTCAAGCAAGTAGAGGAAAAAGAAGGCACCACATTTGGATTTAAAATTATTAAGAAACAAAAATTACACCGAGGCGATGTTCATGAAAAAAGAATAATTGTGTCCTTTCATTCACAATTAAAAATACACAAGCCTTTCACGTATACCAACATTGATGGTTCATCAGAATTTGTTTGCCTCTATAGAATAAGGAAAAAAATAGTTGTTTCAATTGAAATAAAATCTTGGTTTTAGGTCCTTGAAGTCAATCTCAATTAACATATATGCTATATCAATAGCTACCGATGTTGTATATATTTGAGGAATTATCTTGTCTTTACATGAATTTAAGAGTAAGTGTCAAAATGACTTGATTCAGAAGTTAGCCAAGTTACTCAGCAAGTTCCAACATCCACAAAGATTGCATATGCATGTCCCCTTGTCAGTGATCTATGTTTATATAGTTCTTAAAAATAAAATATTCAAATCAAATCCAAATTAGTTAACCTATATCTAAGCCACAAATTTTATGCAATTACAACAAAAACTAACATAAGGAGCATTTTCTCCCTAAGAACCTCTGGCATCTATTATTTCTAGCACATTAATGTTCACAATACAAAAATATTCATAGAAAGTAGCACTAAACATGTAAATTATTAAAGAAGACACCTATTACATATAAATGATTAGACAAGAAGGTAACCTGATCAGGAGGCCTATTTGATGAAAAAGGAACAACTATCTGTGAAACAAGGCCAGAGCTGGCTAGAATGTCTCTAAGGATGCTAAAGATCCCCATTTCAAGCAATTCCTTTGTAGATAGAGCAGAGTTTCTTGCACAAGTTGAAAGAAGCCTAATTAAAACCTGCACCAAGCCAAAGAAAAACTTGAATAGACATGTTAGTAAAAGGTCCCTAATTTAGAGTTAAAAATTAATTATCTCACTATTTAAAACTAATTTATAAAAGGTTAGATTGTTGTGTATATTGAAGAACTAAGAGATGTCTGGGCACTGCCTAAGTTAGTGACATATATCAGATTTGCAGATTGCAAAATTAGACTATAGCTAGAGATATTGTTCAAGTTTTCTGGAGAAGAAGAACAAACTTCTGCAATTCGTGCCAAGAAAAATGATGCATTCTCTACCACCTAAAACATAATTAAAATTTTCACCAGGGATAATCCATAAGTAAGACCCACAATCAGTCACAAATTTATATATAAGGAAGACACACAAGCAGCCACAACTTTATATATAAGTAAGATCCACTAGCAGTCACAACTTTATATATAACTAAGACCCACAAGAAGTCACAACTTCATATATTAGTGTAATGAAACCACCAAAGATAATATAAAAACGTGTTACAAATTGATCCGGGTAAATTCCTTATACCCTTTTAACCAAGACTTTTTACTTCGGTTGATGTGTTAGAATTGCATTTAATCAAAACGTTAATGAACATAAATGAACATATGCATACTGTAAAGAAGAGGAACATAACAAGCATGAGCAACATAAGACATTGATAATGGAGTTCGTCTAGGAGTGACTACGTCTCCGGGCCTCGGTGTCAAGATGGTGTAGGCCACTGCATTAAGTGTTGTAAGGAATGAGAATGTACATGGATGGTGTTTTCTCTGTCGTACAAGGAAAATTCCCTCACACAAAAGTGGCTGGACCTCTCTATGAGATTCTCCACTATAGGAACTCTCATCCACAACAAAGACTCCTATCAATATGATAATAACTCACACATTATGACTATGAGCATCCCACCAGCATGGAAAAAAAGGGATCTCAATCAAACATACATGTGACAATGAGTATCTCGCCAACATGGTAGAAAAGGTATGTCAAACATAATACAAATTCATGATAGAAATTACATCTCACATCAAGAAAAAAAACAAGATCCCACAGCAAACATCAACAGGGATCTGTACAACACAATGAATCTCATAGAAAAGAGACAAAGAAGCACATGAAATCAACGCATCATATACCTCACACTGAAGATGACTGAAGAATGGGATGCTCTGGTGTTGGATCTAAAATCACCATCCAAATTGTGGCGTTGAAAGGTGTGAAATCGATTGCTCACTCACTGAATGTTGATACCTGCATCCCACTTTGAAAAGTGGCCAAAAGATATAAAGCTCAGATGGAAAATCTGAATACACCATCAGATTCGTTGCATTGAATAGTGAAAAAATGATTGCCAAATTTCTGAATTTTGACAAAGAGAAAATCTGGGCCTTAGGGAATCTTTTAGGTTCCCCATAGATTCCTCAAAGATGCTGCTCTGTAGGGAATCTAGAAATCTGCAACTCAAAATAGGAATCTGATCTCACCATTGAGATCCTTGCGAAATTTCAAGAAGAATGAGTATAAAGTTGACCTCATTCTAAAATATTCCCTCAACATTCTTGAATGTTCTCCTCCACAGGGAATCTGCAAAACCGTTGCTCAAAAGGAAAATCTGGGCGCACCATCGCGTTCCCTAAAAAATTCTAGTGAAAATGCATATAATTTAATACATTCTGGAAATTTTACCTCCATGAGATCAAAATATTCTCTTGGCATCAAACTAGAATATGTCCCAAACTGCGTGCACCATCCCTTTGGTCTCTACCTTGAACTACGTGCTTGAGTCTACTGGCTGCACTTGTGAAATGAGGGGTTTAAAAAAATGTGGAGCATAGTTTACCACATAACTCGTTGTGGTGTGTTGGCAAGTGGTTAAAAAGTCTAAAGGGAAGTCTGGGGATCAATCTCAACCCCCATAGCAGGAACCCGCATTAAATTTTTTTAAATATAATAAGTAACTCTTTGGGGGTCGGGCCTGCATTGGGCGGCTCGCCCCAACTCCCCGCCAGATTTTTTACAACATATCATATGTTTAACATATATATATATATATATATATATATATATATATCTTAACATATATTATATATATTTTTTAACATATACATATTATACATGTGTTTTAACATATACATGATATATGTAATATGTTATTATGTACCCTTTTAAGGTGGAGGCTCCGTGGGGTCCAGTGGGGGTCATGGCCCACCGGCCCATAAATATATATTTTTTAATTGATATAACCATGCGGTGGGGTGGCGGGCCACCACCCCTGCCACCTTGCCGCACGGTTTTTTAAAACAAATTGCTCATTTAAAAAAAAAAAAAATCTGATTTTAGGTGTTAGAGGAAATTTTAACTGTCCCACAATTTCGCCCGAAATCTGGCTGGAGCTGGCCAGAATCTGGTAGCCGGATTTCAGCAAAATTGTGCCTTCTTTAACCTGCCTAGTCATTCAATTCAACCCAAAACTTTTACCAGCTCTAACTTTTGCATACGAGCTCGGTTTGACTAACCGTTCACACCATTGTGATTAGGATGACAAGATATTTAAGATGAACCTAGTTTAATATCAATCCAAACCTTCTAATTTTTGAGCTTTCATAAGCCCTCTTTGTCCTGTGTGTGTCTCTGGAGCCACCTGGATCAATCCTCCCCACTGAGGAGCTTATGGTCCTCCAAAAGCATTAAAAATAATCTGCAACTACTGTGTGCTATGTTTGCACCACAAGTGTCCTAAAAAAATTCGCCCTTCCATCTCCTTTACCTTTGTCCTTCATAGCCTTAAGAGATGAACCAATACTTGCATCCTCTGCACACCCGTAGTACAATCCCCTGCAAATTACATGCTCAAATTATGACGAACTATCACCCAAACATTTCCATACTTTCGATGAGTTTATAACATGTACTCTGTTAGCCACCTATAAAATTTGTTATAGCAAAAGGTGGCTAAGAATTTTTGAGCCTTCAAGGAACAAATTTATTACTAAAAATTGTTGGCTCTTGAAGACTCTTGAAGGCCTCATGCCTTTCCTCTGTCCAAAACTTCACCGTTGTTTCCCTTCAGAACTCAGAAATCCTGCTGATTTCCAAGACAGAATATTGCTGCAAGAACCATCCCCTTTTTTCCCTTTTCCAAAGCTAACCTCTTTTTAACCCTTTCATCTCCCATGAAAAATCCCTCATTTTCATGTTTTTCCCATTCCACTTCATCAAAATCCTCTTTACATAGTCTAAAACTCATTTTTAAACTATATCCGAACCCTCAATTTCCCTTGAAAATCATTAAAAACCATAAAAAACCCACATTCTGGACTTAAGCCCCCACGAGCTTAGTCTTAGACCCATTTTCCCATTGACCCCGGTCACATTTTTCCCATATGCCCCACGGCCCCACAATCGGGTGCCAAGCCATTTTATAATTATTCCCGCCGAAGTTTAAAACCTTTGGTTATATATATAAAACCTCTGTTTATATTAATTTTCTGACGTTTTATTATTTTATTAAATTTTACGCCGGTACAGTTTTAAATCATTCCACACCGTCGATCTGATCTGAAGATTGGATGGTGTGGAGTCTGTCTCCCAGTGTTCCCCACATTCCACTAACCCATCCCAAAAACTGCGTTGTTTTCATCGCACCGCCTTTGGGCGACGACAGTTTTTTCCCGATCACCAGCGATTCCACTCATCGATTGACACGTGGCCTGGCCACTATTCACAAAACCATCGTCCATTGCGCGTTAACGTTCGTACAAGGATGCCGCGCGATATTGCCATACACCGTCCGATATAAGGCTGCCCATCCAACGACTATCGCTCACTAAAGTTGCCCGATAGTTAACCGGTCTATGACGCGTCATTCAATCAATCTTTGTCGTCGATATGATCTGTAGATCGACAGTCCAAATTTCATCGCCCTACTTCGATCACCTAGTCAACTTTTTCCCGTTTTGACTTTTCGCCTCCGCTCCCGACCGTCGATCTCTGTGCAATCGACGACTCATATTTAAACGTTTCTTCTGCCTTCCTTTTGATTCCTTCGATCAATCTGGACCATTGGATGATTCCATCCAATGGCCATGCTTCCTCCACGTGTCCTTTGTGGCAGTAAACCTATATATGCAGGATTTTATAATATTTTTTTGTATTTTGTAGGGTTTAAATGGTTTTCTCACCATTTTTTAATAAAATTCGAGGGCAGAGGATGATGATTTCCTGCCTTCGATTCACCAAAGAAAATCATCACAGGGTTTAAAATCCATGTTTTATCAATGATTCATGAAGCATTGATGCCACATAACTCTGCGCAGCCCTGCATATCAGAAAAACCATGAATCGGGCGCAGTTAGAGAGTATCAACGACGAAGACCAAAATTTATCAGAATAGAGGATTAAAGGACAGATTTTGCAGGGATCACGGCTAAGAATTTTTATCAAAAGCCTAATCCCTGATTTAAAACACAGTTTAAAGAAAATCTAAAGTGTTTTATCGACAGGAAACCCTCCACCGCCGCAAATTGAGGCAAATTGATCCCTCTAGCTACCACTATTAGTATGAATCCTTTGTCGAAGTGTACGAAAAAGGACCATTTTAGCTACGCATAACTAATAGCCCTAACAACAAAAGTGGCTGCCAATATCTTCAGATCTGCGATTAGTTGAACATAAAAGAGCTGCAAAAACCAGATCTATGCATGGAAAGACATTAAGCAGAAAAAATAAGGGTTTGCTCCATATACCAATAGACAAGACAAGAACAATTTTTTGAAAGAATTTTATATTAATTGGGCACCTGGGAGGAAAACAAGAAGGCGTATCCAATTCTCCTCAGTGGGATGGGTTCTTGGAAGTCCTCAGCACTTCAGATCTAAGATTTCTCTCTTGTTGGTGTAGAAAACCCAATGCAAAGAATAGAGCTCAAAGGGAGCTCACACAACAAATAATGGAAAAATGTGACCAAGTGTATAGATCCAGAGTGATCTAATAGGCAACAAAAGGTGAAGAATGATAGGAAAAAACCTCCTATTTATAACAAAATATTGGGTCATTCTAGATCTTGGTGCATGATTAAAATAATGTTAACCAAATCTAGATCCACCTTTTATGGAATATTTTATTATATTTGTTGGAGGGAAAAAGTATTTGACTTGGGTCAAATCCCTTTATTTGTTAATAATAAATAAATAAATGATTTATTTATCTTTTAAGGAAGTGGTTGAAGGATAATTAAATAAATAATGATTTATTTAATTATTTGTGGGTGATTTGGTCATATTTAACAAGGAATATTATCTAAATAAGATTTAAATAATTATTCCTAGAAAATAATAAGATAAATAAAGGTTTATCTAATTAATTTCTTTTGTTTTTGGGTTAAACATGACTGGGAATAATAATTAAAGTATGGTTTAATTAATTATTCCATGAGGAAAATCAAACAAATATAGGTTTGTTTAATATTTCCTTTTGGGGTTTCCTGTTTAGGCCATAAACAACCTAATAAATGTGGTTTATTAAGTTATTTAACATAGTGAAGGCAATTTTACTTAGGGTAAAATTGGTCTTACATGGTGTATTTGGGTCCATCTAATGATAATAGGTTAGATGACCAAAAAATGGTGTAACAGATTACCCCCTAGCGAGTGTTAGGAGAAAATCGTATGACCGAAGTACGTTGTATGAACTCAATCACCAGACAACAAAAGGGAAGTCAGAGAGAGAAATGCAAGGTAGATAGTGTGCTGAAGAACTAGACCCTGAGGAGACGAGACTTGCAGGTGAAACAAGTCTCTTTTTATGAGAGGGTACCTGTGCTGAAGGCGGCGGGGGAGGCATACCTATGCCCGCCGAGACAAAGTACAAAAGAATAGTGTGTCCAGTAAACAAGGGACCGAACCATAAAGTACTGCCGGCATAACCATGAACCAGATAAAAATACAATGAGGAATCCAACATACATGTTGTGCCTGGGATAACAGCCAGGGCTGATACAATAATATCTGAGTACATGAGATACAAATACAACCCAAATGCCCCCTATAAAAGGGGAAGGGCTCACAAAATCTGAATGATACATGCAAATCAAAGAGGCGCTGCAAGTGGCTAAGGCCAACATCATCAAATATCCGGAGCTGCATCGAAGGCTGCAAGGAAGAGGTCATCCGAGCATGTGGGGGGCTACCTGCAGGGCCACCCCCTCATGAGGGTTGAGACATCTCACACACACTCAGGAATCATCAAGAGCTGCTGTTGTATCACTGAACCATCAAGTATACAGATCTCGGTCATGCTGAAAGGAGCTGGAGTGGAGAAACAACCAAGTCAAAGGGAAATGAGAGATCCCTTTGCCTGATCCGAGGCACCGAACAAGAGTGGAAGATGGAACCAAGGTACACCGCCCTCTAGACCTGGCTTCTGGAATGAATGAGATGATGTCGACAGAAGGAGTTCCGCCATAGGTGAGGCAATGAGATATCCACACCTAAGGCACGAGAGAAAATAGTGGAGCGACGGACAGACTGACACTAATGATGATAGTGAAATGGAGGGGACTGAGTGGCGAATGGACGACTTCCCTTGTTAGAGCATAAAGGGCATGAATGACATGGCAGCGACTGACACAATATCATAAGGGATAGGGGACAGTGGGACTGAAGGTCATAATGTGTGACACAAGAGAGAGACCAAGCAATGAAGGATGGAGGGCTATATCGGGGTACAAAGGGACTCGGGATAGACTCCATGAAGGCGATGATGACTCAACTTGGATGCTCTAAACAAAGGTGACTTTATGGTGCTGCCACATAGGAAAGGCCCAATGGGGGACCATGAAAACATGAGTACAAGAAGGTAACTCATGACGAAGATCGACACGAACAAAGACAAGTAAGGAGGCGAAGTGGTGCCCCGAGTACAAGTGTCGCAAGTGAGGAAATTTGATTTTAATGAGAGGGGAAGTGACCCTTCTTGGACAAAATGTGTCCTGGTGAAGTGTTAGATCATAAAAAACTAAAAGATACCCATTTGAGGGCTCGGTTAGAGCTTTCTAACGGTGCAGACGGTTTGTCGAACGGGGCTATGGTGTGGTCGCAGCAGTCGAAAGAAGAAACAGGGGTTCTCTTTTAATAAGGCAGTTTTCCCTCCAAGTTCACTCATTTTCTATTGCTGCTGTGGTGAATGTAGAGAGGAGAGAAGGCCCTAAATCTTGCGGTGAGCGTAGCAGACAAACCGACCGTTGGAATTGAGATCCGTCAGTTGCAGGTAAGAGGCCTATCCTTACTCTTTCATTTTTATGGATTGAAAGTTCAGTTTAGGGCCCAAAATCCCAGAAACAGACCCTCCTTCATCTCTACGGCCGGGTCGCACTTTTTGGGCCAAAAAGTGCGACCTGGGACACAGGTTTCAGGGCAAAAACTGCGACCTGGTCCCGAAATGAGCAGAAAACTGCGACCTGGGAGATGGGGGGGTTTTGGTGCTGTTTTATGGCTGAGAGTTGGGTTTTTTTGTTTGGTTATGGTATTCCCGATCTGTATGCTGACAAATATGAAATTTTTGTGCAGGTATGGCAGATTTACGAGTTAACTAGAGAGAGAGAGACCTGGGTACATTACGGGCAGAGATCCAGGCGGATCAGGGTGTCCGTCGTGTGTTGGCCAGGTTTGGGGTTCTAAAATTTTTGGAGAACCCTTTGATGAGAGCAGGAGAGCCCTTGTTGGCCCAGATTATCAGTTATTGGGATCCAGAGCATGAGGTCTTTGTAGTGCAAGGGCACAGGATTGAACTGACAGTCCAGGATGTGTATTTCTTGACGGGTCTCCCACCACTGGGGATGGTGGGAAACACGCAGCCAGTATTACCGCGGGGGCGGCATATCATGGAGTTTGTGGAACGACATTGTCGACCGGGTCTCCAAGTCAAGGGGACTCGGATACCGATCGGGGATCTAGAGAGGCTAGAGACCCGTGCAGTGGCTGCAGCTGTGCTGCGTATCCTGGGCAACCAGGCATTCCATCACATCACCGGGGGGCAGATGATGCTTGTAGAGAGTGTGTTGAGTGGGACCTACTATGGGTGGGCCCAAATGATGTTGGTGTCGTTAAAACGACAGTTGTCGCTCTGCAAGCGGCAAGTGAACCACGATTGCTCGTATGGGAATTTATTGTGCGCCTTCTTCTTTGAGAATATCCCAACCTTGCGGCCTCGTATACAGCTTCCGGATGGGGGCCTGAGAGAGCCTAGGATGCGCCGGTGGGGGTGGCTACTGTGCAGAGGAGGAGGAGGGGCGGTCGGGCGAGTGTTTCGACCTGAGTTCTTTGCCCATTGGGATCAGATGCCGTTATACATAGACGACTATCCCTATAGTGGGATGAGTTATTGTGGAGATCCGGACCTGCCACTTCCGCCTGGTTGAGTATGGGGGCCTGATGGTAAGTGATAGATTGCTATTCTTGTGTGGGCATGTTAAAGATTTTGAATAGTAGATAGGGTACTGATTCATGTATTTTTGGTATGCAGATATGGCTCCGGTAAAACTGGCCGGATATATGGGACAACTGGCAGCAGCTGGAGCTGCAGGTCCAAGTGAGTCGAGAGCATCACACAATGAGGATGCAGCCACCCTCCTGGAGGAAATCTGCCGTAGATGTGAGACGTTGCTGACCGGAGTTTCAGAGCGCGGGTGGCAAGACTTAGACGACCAGTACGTGGAGGCGTGCATTAGTCTGCCCTCGGAATGGCGAGGTGTCATGCGGCGCATGGCGATGGCCGGTCAAGGCATACGTGATCTATGGGCTGCAGGGGCAGAGCCATTGGCTCGGGATCCGCCAGATAGTGAGTAGTTGTGGGGCATGTGGTGCCCCCTAGTGTGTATGTAGGGGCAGGTGGTGCCCCCAGTTTTGGGTTTTTTGTAACATGCTATGGGCATGTCATATGTATCAGAGTAGATGGACTCTACACATGTTTTGCGACACATATTATGGATATGGATCGTTTTTAATGATTATACATGTTATTGTCTTGTATGAAATGCGTGTGAGAAATTCCAATCTAGAACATGGTTTGCAATACTATCTACATAATGATTCTGTTCTCGAGGTACATGGTTGAAGGTTATGGTTTCAAATGCACGTATCAAGAGTTTCACTTGTAAATAGCATCTAAACAGCACAGGGTCATGCACACGATAAACACCATTTAGTTGCATGACAAGAAGTAGGGAATCCAAACGAACGTGCAGATGGAGGATGCGATGGAAGAGGGCATCGACTAAGAGGCCACGCACTGCATCATATTCGGCCTGATTGTTGGTGGCAGAACCAATGCAGACCTTGTTGGAGAGAACAAGGGCATGCAAGGGGGTGAAGATGGCCCAACCTGCCGAGGCTGATTCCGGGAGTAACGACTTGCACCATCGGCATAACCGATAAAGGGTGTGGACGGGGGGTCCTGCGGAATGGTGTTACAAGACAACAAATGAGGGGAGGAAAGGCAATGACGGCAGCGTGAGTGGACAGAATTCATCGAGCGGCAACTGCGAGAGGGAGTGAAAGGAGCAGGATGACTATGACTCATATACAGACTAGAGGGTGGTATATGAGGGGAATCGGAAGTATGGTGAGGACTCGGGCTGCGGAGGTCAACAAAGACACGGGTGGAGTGATCCTGGGTATGGGTAGAAAAGGGGTGGTCGGGCGAAACAACAGGGGAGGATGCAGGGGGACTGAGCTCCGAGTGTCTCGCACAGGAGGATAAGTAAAGAATGGTTGTGGTAGAATCCATCATCTGAACATCAGGGGGGGGGGGGATGTCAATGGGGGCGGGGGGATCCTCATGCTGGCCTGAAGCATACTGCACGAGTATGGGAGAGGCGGATTGATTCTGTTCAACCTCATACTCTCGGACTACCTCTAAAGAGGCGTGGTAATGCGTCAGGTGAGGACAATGGTGGGAGTAATGGCCATGAACACTGCACAAAGCACAATGTTTATTGGTGCGGAGAGTCTTGGGGTTCTTGGTTACGGACGAAGAAGGAATGGAGGCTTCAGGGACCGCAGATTCAGGGAACGCGACTTTAACCATGGGCTGAATACGGGGCAACTCGGGACAAGCATGGGTGGCATGACCAGTGACATCACACAAGGCGCAAGGTTTTGCGGGCGGAGGAGGGGCTGGGTCAGTCATGGTGGTCTTGTCTTTGGGTGCCCCCTTGCGAGCTTTGACTTTCTTCCCGGGAGCCGTCACGACAGGAGAAGGGTCCTGTGGAGGTGCTGGGGGCACAGTGGCAATGGAGGAAGCGAGGGGGACCGGTTGAACTAGTGTCAAAGCCATATAGGGTTTGGGGTGACCAGGAGGGGTAGCGGCTGGAGGATCAAGGTACCAGACCGGTATGCCCAAGGTCAGGTTAGGGAGAGAGAGGTTGGCCATGATGGGGACAGAATATACTCCGGGAGGGGGAGCCAGGAAAGGTATCTGCCTAGCAAGGTAATGACCAGGAGGGACGGCTTCGAGATGGTTAAGGCCTGGGGGAACCAATCCAGGAGGATAAAGGGGTTCAGGGATACCAGTTGTGGGGGGAGGGCCAGAAGGAGGAGGTCTGGTTGGCTGAGATGAATGGCTAGGAGCGGGTTGCAGAGGGCGATGGGGAGGTTGCTGACTAGCCAAAGCAGGCCACTTAAGGGCATCTTGAGATGATTGCATCATGCAAACATTCGATAAGTTGGGGTCAGAGATAGGAGGAGGAAGAGCAGGGAAGGTTCCGAGCAAAGAGGAATCTTTGTAGACACCGGGGGAGACACTGGTCAAGGATTCGACAGTTTGCTTGTTGGCTACAGAAGAGATGGTCGTCTTAGGTGAGGTTTGAGATTTTGGCTCATGATATGTCAACTGGTCAATGGTGACTATCTTTCCATTATGGGGGAAAGACATCTTGCGGAAAACCGCATGGGGATGTACAGATATAGCATAGGTGTAGCTTCGCCCAATAGAATGTTATAATCTAGCAAAGGCCAATGACTTCAACGCAAACGCAAACGCCTTACCTGCGAGGGTATGGGCAATTATGAAACAAAGCACACGGAGGCGGGTCGTCCCACGCTCGAAGGGTGATCGTGGAAGGGGCTCCAGAGATCCGAGTTGCTTCCAAACCGAAGGCATATCACACAGTGGATGTCTCCCTCATCAATTATACAATCGGAAATGTTGGCTTTCGGATTTTGACCGGGATTTGGAAGGCGACGAGTTGTGAAGAGGAGGATGGTCCGATTGAGTGGCATCGAAAACAATAATTTTGGTCATCGCCAGGATCTACAACACCCCTGGCGTTTGTCCAGAGCCTTCTGGGAAGGGCAAGACTGGAGGAGTTCCAATGTGGAAATGGCAGTAGGAGACTGCGCCAAATCATCTACTATGCTATACGAATGAGCAGCTCGACCAGAAGCAGCATTTCGGCGTAATGGTCCCTTAGGGATCTTGGTATGAACCTCAACTTTGGGCTGAGGGATATGCAAGGGACCATTGGATGTCGAAAGAGGCTCTGTAGAACCTAAAGAAGGGGACTCGGGGGCAGACTGAGCGGAAGGTGTGGGGTACTGGCGAGACCGAGTTTGAAGGTTAAGGTCGATGGTTAGAGGTGGATCAGAGTTCATCATGAGGATCTGGTAATTGGAGGAACCAAAAAGGGAAGGTTGAGTGGCCACCTATTCGTCAAGCGGTTGGGTAGCCACGAATCTCTGCTGAGGGAAAGGATTAGTAAACACAGCTGGTTGGGTAGTGGCCAAATTAGGAGGAGCATGAGGGGAGGCATGTTGTCCTCGCAATGTGGCTTGAGACTCCCACATCTGCCGCATTTGTGGTAAGAGGGGACAATCGTGGGTGTAATTACCATAAACACTGCAACACGAACAAGGCTTATTAGTGCGAAGCGGCCTGTCCGGCTTGGGCTGAGTGCCCTGTTGCTGGTTGGCAGTGTTAGGGTCAACACCAGGATTGGGTCCACGGGTACCAGGGGCATATTGGTTTGGGTTGCCTCTCCGCCTTCTTTGAGAAGAAGGGGGATTAGTCGCGCCCTGCTGTGCAAATAATTTCCCTGGAGGGGGTTGTAAGTGCTATTGCGGGTTTGGAGGAGGCAAGGGAGATGGAAGCGCATATGCTGGAGGAGCTGGCGCACCAGGCTGCGAATAAAGGTAATGGTTAGGTTGGGCAACATTGAGGTAAGCAGGAGGTTGGGAAAAAGGAGGAGGCATGCCGTATCCTGGATACATGCTACCGGGAGGGGGAAGAGTGCTAGAGGTGATGGCCCCTCCCTTAGGGAGACCATAGCCCATAGGAGGTTGAGCGGACGGATGGGAAAGGGCTCTAACGATACCGTCGGCGGAATGAGATGCCCCCGAGGCGTTAGCGCAGCCGGGCCTAGGGAGGTCAGGAAGAACGGTATAAACATAACCATATTGAGCGTAGATCAGGTCATATTTCAAGGCTATTTGGAGGGCGGCTTCTTCGGTTTGGGGAAAGTGAGAGGCGATATCTTTGCCGATAGGAGCTAAGAGGGTGCGAAGGAACCAGTCCATGTAAACTCGATCTTCGAAGGGGGGGGGCTCGACATAAGCTCCGTCTTCGTCGCCATTCCTGAACATGGGTGGAAAGGAAGGTTGAAGAGGTTTGCTTGAATGAAGTCAAGAGCTCCGTGCCAGTATCGTATCGGAGAGGGAGCTGGAAATAAGATAAAAAGGCTTGGGCAAGGATCGCAAAGGTGGTATGGGAAGAGGTGGCTTGGTCTACATACCATTTAGAAGCTTCGCCGATAAGCGTGCATTGGAACAAACGAAGAAAAATGGAGTCATCGGTAATGGAATTGGAGGAACACCACATGTGGAAAGACCAGACATGATTGGTTGGATCTTCTCCAGCAAGGCCTTCGAACTTAGGGATGTCAGAGGGGAGCTTGGTTGGCATAGCAGGCCAACCAACATCGTGGCAGATAGGGTCGTTGATCAACTGATTGAAATCGGGGAGGCTAAGGCCTGCAATGTACGGCAGCAAGGGTATGGCCGAGGTAGTTCCTGTGGCGGTTCTGCTAGTAGTAGTTCCGGCGTTAGGGCCTGGAGCACCGCTAGCATTAGGCCCTGGACCAGACATAGTGAAGGTGACAGGGGGAGAACCAGAAGGAGAAGGAGAACCCGATGAATCAGGAGAGGAGTTGAAGTGCAGACTCGGAGGAGGACTAGCTTGATGACGGCGGGGCGGAGCAGGTCGATCGACCGGAAACTGAGGGTGAAGGCCAAGAAGTCTCTGGGAAAGGTGCCTTGGGGGCGCAATGATGACGGGAAGAAGGAGAGGGGAAATAGACGAGAGAAGAAGGGACAGAATCAAGTGAGGTCACGGGCAGAAAATGTGCAGTGACAATTGATTTTAGAGTCTTTGCCAGGCGGTGTTAACCGGGCGCTTCTTCACTTAGGGTCAGTGTGTGGCGTGCGTTAATTTTAATTTTTAAACCCTTTTCGTTTTGAGAGCAAGAAAATGTGTGCTGCGTAACTGAAAATAAATCTGCAGAGAACAGTATATAATGCTGAAATAACAGAAAAATAACAGCTACTATTGCATCGATTCAACCCAAGAAGGCGGGTCGCTCAAAACTAATGTAAAAAAGGGCAAAAATATAGTCAAAACACACTTAAAAAGAGGCCAATAGATCTAGGGTCAAAAGGGGCAGGGATCTAAAGGATAAAGCTGCTGAAAAGAGGTGCAGATCACAGCCAAGAGACAGAGGCAAGGTGGCTGGAAAAAGGGAAGAAATCAGCAAAAAGCGGAAAGGACAGGGAGGAGGTCCTAAAGAGAGGTCCAAACAAAATGACAAGAGGTGATTTGAAAGGAAGGAAGGCTAATTTAAAGGGATTTGAGGAGGAGGTTCCAGATCTGAAGAAAAAAAAAGGCTGAAACTCTGAAAAACAGACGACTGAAACAGCTAAAACTCTTCCACAAAAAGTGGAGGGTACTAAAGCCCTAGGGGGCTAGGTTCCCACTTAGATGAGTAAAAACAGATCAGAACTAGGTCAAGGCGGGCTGAGATAGAGGCTGGAAAACCCTGACAGAAGCTTCAGCAAAACTCAGAAAAAATGCAGAAAAATCACTGAAAATTTGGCAGGTCGCAGGTTCTGACCTGTTTTCAGTGCAGGTCGTAGAAAAGGGGCAGAAAAGTGCGACCTGGAGGTCCAAGTCGCAGGTTATGGGCCAAAAAGTGCGACCCCCCGTTCCGTTTGTCTTGGCGGCATATTTTCAGAAAAGTTGTCGTCTCAGTTGCGGCTGGTGTCGCTTACCTGCGCAATAGGGCCAGAAACACACGAAAGTTGGAAATTTTAATGTTTTAGGGTTTTCTGTGAGAAAAACAACATAAAAATAGGAAAAATAAACAGCTGAAAAGAAACCCTAGGGTCTGAAGTAGTTGGATATGCAGGAATATGAAAAACGACAGCGGTCGTAATTTAAAACCCGTGTGGAGTCGCCATTTGTTAGTATGAATCCTTTGTCGAAGTGTACGAAAAAGGACCATTTTAGCTACGCATAACTAATAGCCCTAACAACAAAATTGGTTTCCAATATCTTCAGATCTGTGGTTAGTTGAACATAAAAGAGCTGCAAAAACCAGATCTATGCATGGAAAGACATTAAGCAGAAAAAACAAGGGTTTGCTCCATATACCAATAGACAAGACAAGAACAATTTTTGAAAGAATTTTTATATTAATTGGGCACCTGGGAGGAAAACAAGAAGGCGTATCCAATTCTCCTCGGTGGGATGGGTTCTTGGAAGTCCTCAGCACTTCAGATCTAAGATTTCTCTCTCTTGTTGGTGTAGAAAACCCACACAAAGAATGGAACTCAAAGGGAGCTCACACAACAAATGGTAGAAAAGAGTGACCAAGTGTATAGATCCAGAGTGATCTAATAGGCAACAAAAGGTGAAGAATGATGGGAAGAACCCTCCTATTTATAACAAAATATTGGGTCATTCTAGATCTTGGTGCATGATTAAAATAATGTTAACCAAATCTAGATCCACCTTTTATGGAATATTTTATTATATTTGTTGGAGGGAAAAAGTATTTGACTTGGGTCAAATCCCTTTATTAGTCAAAAATAAATAAATAAATGATTCATTTATCTTTTTAAATCAAATAAATAATGATTTATTTAATTATTTGTGGGTGATTTGGTCATATTTAACAAGGAATATTATCTAAATAAGATTTAAATAATTATTCCTAGAAAATAATAAGATAAATAAAAGGTTTATCTAATTAATTTCTTTGTTTTTGGGTTAAACATGACTGGGAATAATAATTAAATTATGGTTTAATTAATTATTCCATGAGGAAAATCAAACAAATATAGGTTTGTTTAATATTTCCTTTTTGGGGTTTCCTATTTGGACCATAAACAACCTAATAAATGTGGTTTATTAAGTTATTTAACATAGTGAAGGCAATTTTACTTAGGGTAAAATTGGTCTTACATGGTGTACTTGGGTCCATCTAATGATAATAGGTTAGATGACCAAAAAATGGTGTAACAACCATGACGCCACTTGTGCCTCAAAGTATTCAATCAGGAGCTGGATTTATTGATCAGGATCATATGTTTGTCTCAGTGCAGCCAGAAAGTTACTCCTGCAAGGAAATTTAATGCAAATAACATCTGCAGAGTTACTTCGACGTCACACAGAGCCTCAAAGGTCAACAAAAGCTCCCACCGAGCTTAATATTTATGTAAATCATTTAATACAGAGGATATGTATGTAAGTTTCTTCATTGAGCCCCTCAAAGGCCAAGAAGCCATTAAGTCTGTATTAATTGTAAATAGAGATCTTTTATCAGATCTCACCTCCTCATCCTTCTATATATACTTCTGCAGAAGATGAGTGAGGGGTTGGTTGTAGAACTTTGAAATATATTTGAGCTTAAACTTCTGATTGTAAATAGTGTTCATTGGCCCTTGGAGCTCTACTTGTGATAGATTAGTTAGGCTGAATAGTGAAGATGATTGCTGAACTGCAACATTGGACCTAAGCACTGTAACTAGTTTGACATCAATAAACAAGCTGTTTCTTGGGATCCTAGTCTATATTACTGGTGAAGTGCTCTTTTCTTTGTTATTGTTTTTCCTTCTATGTATGTCATATTGTTCACTTTCTCTGATAAATAACATCATTTATAGAGTTAGGACCTACTGTATATCAGTAACCTTCTCTAATTGAGAAGATTTATCTCAATGTTTTCCTCGAATTTGTTTATTTAAGAATGATTTAATATAGTTTAAACATTTAGGAATGTTGGAGTTCCCTCGTCCTACTGTTTGCTTTAAACATTGTTTCTTGAAAGTTATTTTCCTTATTTTCTTATTAAAGATGACTATGGAAGATATGGTGTGCCCTGGTCCTAGTTTTTCTCCAAAAGAAGATTCTGAAAGTTTCCCTTGGTGTTGACTGAAAGCAAACTAGGTTTAAAATTACTTTATCTGATCTTAAGTTTACACTTTGTCTTATCTTATATGTTTTCATACTTTCTGAAGGTAATTATGTGGATTACTAGATTGTTTGTCAATTAAGCTGCTTTAATACAAACCTGCACAAGAAGTCAATGGTTAGCCCTGCACTTGATTGGTTTTAAATAGTTACTTAAGAGGCTTTTCTTGTTTGGACTAACTATAAATCCTTTGTGAAATTATTATCAGTTTCCACCATCTCCAACACTTTATTGTTTCCATTCCATCATTATAATCTCAATAATCTTGTGATTTAGATTACTTTCCCCTTGGATTACTCTTGATGTTGTTGTTCAATTAAAGCCCTGTTATGACTCCATAGCCCAATGGACTAAAAACCAGCATTATATCTATATCTTTAGCCAAAGCTGTTCTATTCACTTGCAACTTCTCACCTTTGAAACTATTTTTCATTTAGAACTTTCCCCTCAAGTAGTATTCATGCTCAACCATCCAAAAAACAAACAAAACCCTTGGCCTTCATAACTAGCCTAATATCATAACCCCAAACTTCAAAGACAAATCCATATTTTTACTTATTGGAGAGATCCCTCTCCAGATTAAGGAGGGCTAGATCCTAGAATCCCAAAGTTGGTTGAAACGATGTTGCTTCTGCAGTTTTAGTCTCACCAATCTGCTAAAATTACAGATTCCTAACATTTCTGGCGACTCCACTAGGGATTGAACCCAGAATATTTTCATCTTTATAAAACTTTGAGAGTAAAAATCAGCCTTTTCAAGCACCACCAAGAAAGGTAATCATGATAAAACTTGTTTGAATCAGTGACAAACTAGGTAAACCCTAGGATTCCCATAACTCTTTATCTAACCTTGAAAAATCAGCTGGCTTAGCCATAAGAGTAGAATGTCTTTGTCTCTTAACCATAGCAAAGTTTTGAACAAAGTTAGGATATTCTTAGAAACCACACAATTGAAAAAGAACTTAGAAAACCTAAAAATATTTCAGATTGGTGTCCAATAAACATGGTGGTGGACCATAAAACCTTTTACCTCCTTAGGGGCTAAAAAATTCCACTTGGCGACTCCACAATCCTGAACAAACTTTAAGACTCCACTGGGAAGAACCCTTATCAGTATAATATCTTTCAAACTCAGTTAGAAGACTGTAGGATTGAATTTCAAACAGACTAGTTAACCTCTTAAATATTTTCATACTTGGTTGAACTTTTCTTGTTTGTTTGGGTCTGAAAAACACAGCATAGTGGCTCCTAGAAAGATTCATACTAGAGCCTATCCTGACCCTAATACACCTGATTTGGTTGACAACCCAGAAAGTATCCTTAGGAAGTCTCCTAGGATTAAATTATCAACTATTTTCAGATCACCCTTGAGAGTTAATTCAGTCCCTAAAAATCTTTCAGCTCTACAACAATCACAAGTTGACTTAGTAAATCTCTTTAGAACTAGGTCTCTTGGTGATTTAGATCAGTTATATTCTGAGTCTTCACTTTCATCTCCTGAAACAAGTGAACATCCTGGTAGCTGAGAAACAACACCCCCTGATTTGCATTTCCTTCACAATTTAGGTGTCTCTCATCCAAGATCATCTCAACAATTTTTTCCTGGTCCATCCACTTCTGCCCACCCTACATCCACTGTTCAAACAACTCCACTTCAGCCCACTTTCCCTTTTGTTAATCCAACTCTTGTAAATCCACCCCCACCACATATCATGGCAACATGGTATGCTCCCTTAGTCCTTCATGCACCATTAGTCAATCTTCCACAGGACTATCAGTCCAAAATTCCATTATATGATGTTAGCAATGCTACAACTGCATCACAACATGTGGATAAGATGAATGACTACGTTGAAAGAAATGAAATTGATGATGATTCTGTCAAGCTTAGGGGGAGAAGTAAGAAAATGGTTTAAAGGTTTATCTCCCCATAGTATTAATGATCTCCAAGCCTTCCATCAAACATTATTAAAAAAATGGGAAGTAAAGAAAAACCCTCTCCAAGTCCTTTCTGATTACAAGAACCTCCATAGAAACACTGGGGAAAGTGTGCAAGCTTATTGCACTAGATTTAATAGTGTGTATAACGCACTTTCGCCAGAACTAAAACCTCCACAAGGATCAGCTTTAAACAATTTTCCTGAAGGGTTTGACTCTGACATGACCTATCAGCTGAGAGAGAGAGAGATTTTTCAACTCTTGAAGATATGCAAAAAGGTGCTCTTTAGGGAAGAATCCACACCTTCTACTTCAAACTCAAAAATGGAAAAAATGATGGAAGAGATGATGAAAGAGATGAGCATAATTAAGAGAGCACAAGCAAGACAAAACCAAAATGATCCTCAAAATAGAAACCAGAACCAAAACTAGAATTTTAGAAGAAACCAACCTCCAAACATACCTAGAGAAGATGATCAGCAGATCACTCATCCCTTTCAACAAAACTATGTAAGTGAGGTTGAGGAAACATATGAAATAGTAGAGGAGGAGGATATCAACATGATGGGGATAGAAAATGATGACTTTGAGATTCATTATGATAGAAAAAAAGGTCTATACACACCTTATGATGACAGAAGAGATGATGATGAGAATTATTATCAAGACATGGAAAATGTCATCATAGAACCTCAAAAATAATATGACCTTAGAAGAAAAACCATTCAAAAAACTCCCAACAACAAAACCTCTGAAAAATTGGTCCAGGGGTAACCCCGCTCTACCCACATTCCCAGTGCTTTCAATGTTTCACTTAAACTGTGTGTGGATGCATCCCTAAAATTTATTTCCCAAAGTTGTGTGCCAACCTGACAATCTCTGCACTCCCAAATTCCATCTTTTTATTCCATAATGGTCTTCTTAATCCTTTCTTCCATTCATTAATCAAATTCCTAGAATTTGATTAATGAATACCTTTTCAACCTTATATCTCCCAATACAACAAGTCTTTTGTCAAAATAGAACCAGCGCACTCAACCATCCACAATTCTGGCAACTCAACAGGTTCTTGTTTCCGGGACTGGAGGTTAAATACTCCAAGCCAAAGAATTTTAGTCTCGGAATCTAATTCATCCTTTGTATTTACTTGTCCGTTAATCCAATCTCATATTACGTCTGAAGAACGAGGCTTCTACACTATTTATGTTCAACATTGCATATTTGAGCATTATACACAACATAACACTTTGGTTGTGAAAACTATATATTAACCCACACGTAATATCTCAATGTATAATATATATGCCTCTCGTTTGCATATTCCATTATTTATTAAAACCACACAAAATTCATTATAAACCTTAATATATCTTCCATCAGACATATACGTCGAAAACCATAATTAAACCAATTCATATATATATATATGACTCTGCCGGCCCCACAGTTCAATCAAACGAACATGTACACCATACTTGCTTAACCTCCGGGCGCTTTCGTTAAATCTCGCGCATCTTCTCCAAACGATCACCGTCCGATTGCCCTTGCCCATATCGACGGTGTATAGCCATTTCACTCGGCGTCTTTGGTCGATGAATAACGCACGAAATCGCAATTTAAACGATGGTTTTCAAACGGTCCCCTTGCCACATGTCCAACAGTCTATGGAATCGCTCGTCATCGAGGGATGCGGAATGGGACAATTCGCCTTTGCAATCCCACCATGGTTTCGTTCCAAACTGCTTTTCCCGCAACGTTCCAGAAGACCTTCCCTTCCTGGTTCCGTTCTCCGCTGTGCTCTGATTCCACTCGTTTTGCTCGGTTCCGCCAGGGTTAACACAGATTCTATTATTCGCTCGACTATGCCATTCTCATGTCGCTGCTTGACAATACACAGTCCACTATTGCGGTACTTTACCATAGGGATTGCCACACATTCTCATTATTGATCGCATAGACAGATTCTTAAATAACCCACGGGGTCTTAACTATCACAGGGTTCGATTATTCTCCATTTGGATTCAAACATATAATTACACAGAACTTATCCAACAAAGTAGATATACATTCACACATGAATTAATTCTCTGAGGCACAAGTACACTGAAACACTTCTTATTTACCCAATTAATTTACCTACAATTACTAACTGGCCAGATCTTCAAGCTGATGGCCTTCTTCCTTTCCTATGCAGCTCTCTGTAGGTACAAGTGCAGACCTGTATAACCCTTCCTGTGCAGGTCTGTGTAGCCTCTCGACTCTATCATAGGGGTTATATTTATACAACTACAAGGAATCGATTCAATTCCTTGATGACTCGCAGACTCTTCAACTTCCTACAGATACAAATTAAACTAACTTCCAAATTGACTATCTCTTCAGGTGCCCCTCAATCATACGGGCTGTTACAATATTTTCCTTTCTAACTAATTAAAATAACTCAACTATGAATATTCACATAGGGAAACAAAACATAAGACCCCCTCCTACATTTATTTATGTACAAAATTTGTCTCTGGTCTAATGCTCATGCATCAGACTCCCCAGGTTCAAATGATTCATGATCTCCTGATCATGTGCTTCATCTTTATCTTCCTGGATCCCATACTCTGCTCTGCAACGGGTTATTTGTTGCAGCATTCTTCTTCTCCATTCCTCCTGGCTGCCATACCTTGGGCTGTAGCTTTCCATTTGCTATGCTCTCACAGTCAGTGACTGTCTCTTTCTTGCTGCTGCCAATTCCCTGCTTCTTTGCTGCTGTTCTCCTCTGAGGCATCTTTTGCATCAGTCTCCTTACAAATTCAATCTCTTTGTCTAATCTTTCCTCTGACTGCAGGATGCTTGCTTCTGTTTGTTGCATTCTTATCCCTTCAGTTCTTTCTGTTGCCCAAGCTCCTATGCTTACTGCCACCCAATCATCCATGTCCTCTCTGCAACAGTAAAAATTATGCTCCTCTGCTGGCAACACTTCAGCTTGTTGCTTCAGCACTCTCTCTAGCAACACTCCAAGCTAATGTTCTAGCAATTCACCTCCTTTTCTGAATACCTTCAGCAAACATTCTTGCCATCTCCTTTGGCCAAAAAAATCTTCTCCATGCTGCAACTCAAGTTCAGCATCTTCTTCTTCTGTCTTGGCAATCTTCAGCAATGGCCTTCCTTCTTCTTGATTGATTCCAGCAGTCGAACCAAGTTCTCTAGCCACTGTACCTTCATCTCCTGTCAGAGTGGAACTCTGGCTCTCCCTTGCTGTAGCAACCCCAACAGTATACCATACAGTCTTCTCTTCAATCTTCTCTTGGCTATTCAAACAAGCCAATTCATCCTTGCTATCAATAGAAAAAATATTTTCCTTCCCATGAGACATGGCTGTCTCATCTTCATTTAGTTGCTCATCCTCATTCTGCAATAGCTCTTCTTCTTCTAAGACAACTCCAAGTGATGGATTGTCTCCTGCCTTGCCTGTCAACACAACCACTCTATTGGTTCCAAAACCCCAAGAACCAATGGTCCCTACTGATGATTCAATCAACAATGCTTTTCTATCTTCATCCCATTGTGTCTTCTCATTCTGTAGCCCCCAATTATGAAATTGAGGTCTTCTCTCTTGTAAGGAATCCTGCTGATTCAGCATACTCTCCAGCAACTCAATTTCCCCATTCCATGGTTTAAATTCTTCCACAGAATTCTCCTTCTCTTTCAATTGACTGCCCCATCCTGTCAATTCTCCTTCAGCATCAACAAGATCTGCACTCCTCAAACATTTGTTAAAACAAAATTCACAAGGCCTCAAAGCCTTTCCTTCTTCTGTCAGCACCTCAGTATGCTGTCCCAACTTTCTTTTCTCTTCCATCAGCACATCAGAATGTTGATTCCAAATATTCAAACATTTCTTGAGACTGTCAGCCAGTATCTCTTCTGCACCATCCCCTTCAAGGATGTCTTTCTGTTCCAGTTCATAAAAATGAACTCTCTCATCTTCAACCACCTCTGTCCTTACCATCTGAACACCTTCTCTCTGTGGTTCTGTCCTCTGCTCATGCCACAATCTTGGCATCTCCTCCAAGAGAACATCCTCAACATCTTCATTGTCTTCTGCTGTCACTATCTCCTCTGCCTTCATCAGAATGGAATCCTGATTTCCCATCTCTGCAAAGACTCCAGCTACCTGTCCATCATTCTCCACATGGCTATTTAACAAAAGCAGCCTGTCATTATCAGCCTTAATGACAATCTCATCATCATCAACTCCTTTGAAACAATTTCTTCTACCAAATAAGGAATTAATGAATTCCTTCTGCTGCAGTAGTTCAATATGTTCTTCATCTGAAAGATACTCCTCATACTTTTCTTGGCAACAGTCAACTTCATTCATCACAGTTTCACCATATGAACTGTTTTTATTAACACCTACATTCACACACAACTTGTCAGATGCAAAACAACAAGACCTCACGGTCTCAATTGGTGATTTGGTCACCAAATCTTTCTGCTGTTCCAAGTCTTCTATATGTTCCAGAGATTCTTCAATGGTCTCTTCTTCAGAGTCCTTAAGCTGTTCAGCCTCCAGCTTTTGGTCAATATCACAAACTAAATCTCTTCTGCTTCCAATATGTTGGAAAGCATAATCTTTCTCCAACTGTGCATGGACATCCTCAAAACATGTAGCTGCTCCATCTTCTTCCTCAGTGACAACATCAGCAGTTTGTTCTTTCTCACCTGTTGTTCCTACAATCATACAAAATACGTCAAATGTAAGGTTCTTGGACCCCTTGGTCCCACTTGAAGCTTCAGTCTCCAAGTCCTTCTCCAAATACTCAATTGCCCTGAGTATTTCCCTTTTCATCCGAGCATTCATCATCTGATCCTTCTTCCTTTGTAGCCTCAGCCACTTTATCTTCTTCCTCATGAGCCACCCAATTCTATGGCTTTCTTCTACCCATATCTTTAATTCATTAAACTCTTTTATGATCTCAGCTAATTCTCTCTGCAATTCTTCATCTGTGGATTTCTTCTTCTTCATGCCATTTGCTTTGGCATCTTCACACACTCACCTGCTGTGGTTTCTCTCAGAACCTCTGCAATCACTGCAGTCTCTGTTATGGCCCTCAGTAACCATTCTCTTCTCTAGGAGTTCTTCACTCACAAGCTGCACTAAGCCTCTGCACAGCAAGCTCTCTTGCTGCAACTCACCTCATCAAGCTTCTCTCCTGAGCTCCAGCTTTTGGCAACTACTGGTCCCCTCTTTTCTGGAACCTTCTGGGCTTCACTCTACAACTTTCTCAAGAACACCTCTTCTCACTGTCAACCAAAATCAGTTGGGAATCTTCCAGGTTCTGCCACACTCTTTATGCACTCAGAATCCCTTGCTGGACTCTTCTATCACTGCTCTCAAAGCTTGTGATCTACTTCTGCTGAGATTTCTTCAATGGTCTGCACTCTGTATTCTGCAAACAGATCCTTCCAACCAGAGTTCAAATAAGGCTCATCTTCTCTCGAGAACACTACAAATTTCCTCCTTATCCAGCCTCTAGTTGAATACCAGGCTCACTCTCTTACCTCTCAAGATCCCTGACTGATCTTGCTTCTTTCCTTTTCTTTTCACCTGAACTGCATCTACCTGCTGCAATCTTCTGTCTTCAAATCCAAATTCTGATCATCTAGAGACCTTCACTACATGTCAAATCAAATCTGCATTTTCTCTATTAAACAGATTCTAACATCAACCATTCTTTTATGTTTCAGTACATGTGCATTTCCAAAACAAACTTTCAACGAGCTAATTAAATTCTAGCTCTGATACCAATTTGATGCAAGGGTAACCCCGCTCTACCCACATTCCCAGTACTTTCAATGTTTCACTTAAACTGTGTGTGGATGCATCCCTAAATTTTATTTTATTTTTTCTGTGTGCCAACCTGACAATCTCTGCACTCCCAAATTCCATATTTTTATTCCATAAGGGTCTTCTTAATCCTTTCTTCCATTCATTCATCAAATTCCTAGAATTTGATTAATGAATACCTTTTCAACCTTATATCTCCCAATACAACAAGTATTTTGTCAAAATAGAACCAGTGCACTCAACCATCCACAATTCTGGCAACTCATCAGGTTCTTGTTTCTGGGACTGGAGGTTAAATAACTCCAAGCCAAAGAATTACAGTCTCAGAATCTAATTCATCCTTTGGATTTACTTTTCCGTTAATCCAATCTCATATTAGGTCCGAAGAACGAGGCTTCCACACTATTTATGTTCAACATTGCATATTTGAGCATTATACACAACATAACCCTTTGGTTATGAAAACTATATATTAAACCACACGTAATATCTCAATGTATAATATATATGCCTCGCGTTCGCATATTCCATTATTTATTAAAACCACACAACATTCATTATAAACCTTAATATATCTTCCATCGGACATATACGTCAAAAACCATAATTAAACCAATTCATATATATATATGACTCTGTCGGCCCACAATTCAATCAAACGAATGCATACACTGTACTTGCTTAACCTCTGGGCGCTTTCGTTAAATCTCGCGCATCTTCTCCAAACGATCACCGTCCAATCGCCCTTGCCCAGGTCGATGGTGTATAGCCATTTCGTTCAGCATCTTCGGTCGATGGATAATGCGCGAAATCACAATTTAAACGGTGGTTTTGAAACGGGCCCCTTGCCACGTGTCCAACGGTCTATGGAATCGCTCGTCGTCGGGGGAATACCACTTTTGTACTAAAAGCGGTGCGGAATGGGACAATTCGCCTTTGCAATCCCACCGGGGTTTCATTCCAAACCGCTTTTCCCACAAGGTTCCACTAGACCTTCCCTTCCTGGTTCCGTTCTCTGCTGCGCTCTGGTTCCACTCCTTTTTCTTGGTTCCGCCAGGGTTAACACAAATTCTATTATTCGCTCGGCTATGCCATTCTCATGTCGCTGCTCGACGATACACGGTCCACTGTTTCTGTACTTTACCATAGGGATTGCCACACATTCTCATTATTGATCGCATAAACAGATTCTTAAATAACCCACGGGGTCTTAACTATCACAGGGTTCGATTATTCTCCATTTGGATTCAAACATATAATTACACAGAACTTATCCAACAAAGTGGATATAAATTCACACATGAATTAATTCTCCGAGGCACAAGTATACTGAAACACTTCTTATTTACCCAATGAATTTACCTACAATTACTGACTGGCCAGATCTTCAAGCTGATGGCCTTCTTCCTTTCCTATGCAGCTCTGTGCAGGTACAGGTGCAGACCTGTATAGCCCTTCCTGTGCAGGTCTGTGCAGCCTCTCGACTCTATCACAGGGGTTATATTTATACAACTACAAGGAATCGATTCAATTCCTTGATGACTCGCAGACTCTTCAACTTCCTACAGATACAAATTAAACTAACTTCCAAAATGACTATCTCTTCAGGTGCCCCTCAATCATACGGGCTGTTACAATATTTTCCTTTCTAACTAATTAAAATAAATCAACTATGAATATTCACATAGGGAAACAAAACATAAGACCCCCTCCTACATTTATTTATGTACAAAATTTGTCTCGGGTCTAATGCTCCTGCATCAAAAATATTCACAAAACAGCACTGCAACCAAACCTAAAGTTGTCAAACAAAAGGATAAAAAAAGTGGCTATAAATTCTAGTAATGATAAAGAGAAAAACACTCAAAAAAAAGAAAAACACAGTGCAGACATTAGTAGTACTAACACTTCAGCTAGTACTCCTGTGAAAACAATTTTGTCAAGTATAAATAAAACAAATCAGCAAGATGATATTGCTGATAGAATGACAGCTAATAAGGCTTAAACTAGCACTTTAAAGAGTCAAATTCCTTTCAGCCTGGAGCAGGAAATTTTAAAAATCAAAATCTCTGTTCCCCTCACTGAGTTAGCTGCCCAACATGTATATAGAACCCAAATTTTGAAGGCTTTGAAAATAGAAGAAAATGAGGACACAGTCAATCTTAATGATGACCAACCAGAGTTGATTTTTGGTCCTAAGATTGAAGGTAGATATCAAGAGGGACCTGTTCCTCCCTTTTATGTGAGTTTAAATGTTCATGACAAAATTTTGCACAACACTATGCATGGTTCCGGGGCTTCTCATAATTTAATGCCAAAAGTTGTAATGGAGAGCCTGGGTTTAGAAATCACCAGACCTTACAAAGACCTTTACTCCTTTGATTCCAGCAGAGTAAAATGTTTAGGATTAATTAAAGACCTCTGTGTTAACTTAGCCCAAATTCCAGCCAAATGTTTATTCATGGATATTTTTGTGGCTGATGTGCCCCCAAAGTATGGAATGTTACAATCAATATCTTGGGGGGCTAAGTTACAGGGGACTATGAAAATGGACATGACCTATGCGACTATCCCTGTTTTCAATAAAAGTAGAAGACTTTATAGGGAGTCCCATATGAAATTCACAGTTACAAGTCAAGAAAAACCACAAAACTCTCCCCTGTATTATGTAAATATAGGCCTTGATTCTTTTATTATGTTTAATGATGAAACACTTGGTGAACAAGTCACTTTATCAGGATTAATTCCCAACAGGGAGGAAGAGGAACTCAATGTAGGTGTGTCTAAACAGTTTGTTGAACCTATAAAATCTAGCAAACTAAACAAAGGTCTTGAGCTACAAGGCAGATGTCCTTTGCTCTTAAACATTCACAATCAAGAAAACAACCCTCAAATAAACGCAAATCTTGGGGAATCAAAACAAATACAACTAAGTGCTGAGTTTCCACAACAACCTTTGAGCACGTTAGTTGAAGAGGACAGTAACCAGGATGAGACTAAGAAATGTCCTCTATGGAGTATGTATTTCGATGGATCCTGCACTAAGAAAAATGCTGGTGCAGGTGTTTGGATTACTAACACTGAAAATAACCACACAGAAAGCATTTCCTACAAATTAAACTTTCATTGTTCCAATAACATAGTAGAATATGAATCCCTTCTCTTAGGCTTACACTTATTGAAAAAGTTAGGAGCTAGAAGAATCAATGTGTATGGGGATTCAGAGTTAGTCATTAGGCATGCCAATGGGGAATATAACACAAATCATCCCAGACTTAGGGCCTACCAAAATGATTTCATGGACCTTTTGAAAACATTCGAGGAATCCAAACTGTTTTTTGTCCCAAGAAAAAGAAATATTGCAGCCCACAATTTAGCCTTTGCAGCTAGAACATGCTTAATGCCATATAACACCAAAGACTACACAACTCAGATAAAATTTAGACCAGCTGTACCTGATAATGAGAAATATTGGCAGGTGTTTGACAATGACAAACAAATAGAAGACTTCATGCAATTCAAAAATGAATTCGAACTAAACAGGTCGGACTCAGACTATGAAACAGATTGCAGTGAAGAAAATTTTCTCGATGAAGAAGAACCGTCTCCTGAACCTACTAATATAAACTTGTTATCTAGCAAACTTGAAAAAAAAATAGAATTGAATGTAGAGTTAGAAACGGAGGAGTTTAAAACTCTGCATTCTAAAGATGAAAGTTTTCTTAGAGGTCTGGCACCTTTAGAAGAGTTGTTTGATTTTAACGATGTGGAAAATAAACCAAGACTGGAATCTGTAGAGACTAAAGTGGAAGAGTGCAATATAGGCAGTAAACTTAAACCTATGATGATTAAACTGTCTAAAACTTTACCAGCTCACATTAAACTCAAATACATTGAGCTGTTCAAAGAGTTTTCTGATGTTTTTGCTTGGAGTTACGAAGATCTTAAATCTTATGACACTGAAATAATATAGCACAAAATTTCCCTCAAAGAAAACCAAAAACCATTCAAACAGAAACTGCGCAGAATAAACCCTGTTCAGCTACCTTTGGTGTAGAAGGATATCATGAAAATGTATGATGCTGGTATTATTGTCCCTATTAGATATTCTGAGTGGGTATCTAATATGGTGTCTGTTAGGAAGAAAACTGGAGAAATCGGGCTTTTTATAGACTTTAGAGACTTAAAAAAAGCTTCATTGAAAGACAACTACCCTTTACCGAAGATGGATCATATTTTACAAAGGGTGGTAGGGTCTAGAAGAATTTCTTTGCTGGATGGCTATTCAGGGTACAATCAGATCTTAGTCCACCCTGTTGATCAATTAAAGACAACATTTACTACACCATGGAGCACTTTCATGTATGTGAAAATGCCTTTTGGTCTAATGAATGCTGGAGCAATTTTCCAAAGATCCATGGACATAGCATTCTCGGAAGAACTGGGCTTCTTCATCATTATCTATCTGGATGATGTCACTGTGTTTTCAAAAATAGATAAAGAGCACTTAGAACATTTAAGAAAATTTTTCGAGAAGTGCAGAAATTTTGGGATATCTTTAAACCCTAAGAAGACACTATTTGGTCTCCAAGAAGGTAAACTTCTTGGGCACATTATTTCTGAGGAGGGTATAAAGATAGATCCAAAGAGGATTGAGGCCATATTGCAAATCTCTCATCCTCGAAACATCAAGGAGTTGCAATATTTCATTGGAAAGATTAACTTTTTGAGAAGGTTCATCCCCAACTTGGCTGAGCTCCTGAGGAATATCACAAACATGTTAAAGAAGTATCAAGGGGTAAAATGGACCTTGGAAGCAAAGAAGTCCTTTGAACTGGTGAAACAAGTGTTAACCAAAACATCGGTTCTTATGAGTCCTGATTTTTCAAAATATTTTTATATTTTTTCATTTGCATCAGAACATACCATAGCTGCTGTCCTTTTATAGAAAAATCCACAAGGACAAGAGCAGTCTATTACATTCTTTAGAAAGGCATTGAGGGATGCCCCTTTGAAGTATAACATTATGGAAAAGCAAGCTTTTGCTTTGGTTACAGCTTTGAAAGACTTCAGAGTGTACATCCTTCACTCACACATCATTGCCTTTGTCCCAAACTTAGTTGTTAAAGAAATTCCAACACAGGACCCAAATGGTAAGAGAGGTAAGTGGATTGCTATTATCCTTGAGTATGATTTAGAGATAAAACCCACTAAGCTCATCAAAGGCCAAGGTCTAGCTAGATTAATGGCTGAATCAAATTTTGAAGTTTTGGATATTAATATGATTAATGCTTTGGATGACCAAGAAGAATTCTCAACTCCTATTGTTGAAGATCATTTTATGAATTCTCCTTGGTATGCTGATATTATTTATGTTTTGCTTAAATTGAATACACCTCCTGGTTTGACAAAAACAAAGGCAAGATTCCTCAAATTGAAAGTTGTAAACTCTTGCATTATTGATAGATGTCTTTACTGGAAAAATGCAAGTGGTGTATTTCTTAAATGTTTGTCTGAGTTTGATGTAGAGAAGGTTAAATACCAGTTCCATGAGGGAGAGTGTGGAGGCCATTTGTACTGGAAGACAACAGCCAAAAAAATCTTGAGGGCTGGTTTCTATTGGCCTACTCTTTTCCATGATGTGCGTAAGATGATCATATCCTGCCATAAATGCCAAATTTTTGAAGGCAAAAGAAAACTGCTACCCCTACCTCTGCATCCTATCACTGTTGAAGCCCCTTTTCAACAGTGGGGACTTGACTTCATAGGAGAAATCCATCCACCATCTTCTGCCCAACATAGATGGATTCTCACTGCCACAGACTATTTCACTAAGTGGATAGAAAAAATACCTTGTAGACAGGACAATGAGTCAGTTATCATAAAATTCATGGAGACTAACATTCTCTCCAGGTTTGGATGTCCTACCAAGATTATTACTGATAATGCAGCAGAATTTAGATCAAACAAGATGGTCGACTTCTGTCATAGATATCAGATAACATTGGGGCATTCCACGGCCTATTACCCTCAAGGTAATGGACTTGCAGAATCCTCAAACAAAAGTTTAGTGAACATAATCAAGAAACTGTTGGAGGACAAAAAAAAGTCTTGGCATACAAAGCTAGTTCATGCACTGTGGGCTGACAGATTGACTTTTAAGAAATCCATTGGCATGTCACCTTTCCATCTTGTATATGGTACTGATGCAATTTTCCCAAACAAACTTGGTGTACCAGTAATGAAGTTGATTCAAGAGTTACAAACTGAATAAAATGACATGATCAGAAGAATAAATCAGACCATTCATCTTCAGCAAACCAGAGAGGAAGTTTATAACAAAGCATTGCAGAAACAGATCAGCATTAAGAAGCTTTTTGACAGAAGAACAAAGGTCATCAATTTCAAAATTGGGGACCAAGTTTTAAAGTGGGACTCAAGGAGGGAAGAGAAGGGCAAGCACGGAAAATTTTACAACTTATGGCTTGGCCCTTTCTCTATTCATTTAGCTGCTGGTAACAATGCATTTTTCTTATAGGAGTTGAATGGAACAGAACTGTTTGGGGGTCCTGTCAATGGCAGGATGCTTAAGCGTTACTTCTCTTTATCAATGTTATGTTTTGAAGCCTTTTTATATTTTTCCACTATAAATATCTCATTCACCATTACATTCAAAGTTGTAAAAATAAAAAAATACAAAAACAATGAAAAGAAAGAAAATAGGGCAGATTATCAAAACAAGAAAGGTATAGCCCCATACCAAAAAAGAGAAAAAAATTCTGAAAGTGTGCAAGCTTAAATGCCACTCCTACAAAACACACTTCTAGTTAGTCAAACAGCCTAATCTTGACTAATTAGCTTTAAATTTTTTGCTGATAGGATAGTGAAATCGATGTGCCAAACTGTTTAATCTTGGCTTATCAGTAGATAGACTAGGATAGAAATTAAAGGTTCAAACATGTTCAAAATCTGAACCTAAGTTTCCAAAGAGAGATTACTCAAATATATTTTATTTTTTAGTCAAAAAAGATGTAAATCTGGTTCTAATTAGCTCAAAATCTGAACCAGAAAACAAAGTAGGAACAACTCAAACAAAAGTCAGAACAGAGTTGTTAAAAGGATGAAGGAAGAGTGTTCAATTTTCAGATCTTAAGCCTTCCATTTTGATTTAATTTTTTTCAAAATAAATGTCTATGTGCAGGTTGTTTTTATGTCATAGATCACAACAAGTCAAACATCTTAATCTTGACTTGAATATTTTTAAATTTATGTTTTAGAAATTAGAGAATAAAAATCTATTGGACAGTTTAATCCCAACAGATAGTAGAGTAGGTAGAGAAGCATATGAACTCAATTGTTTAATATGAATTTAGGGAGAAATAAGGAATAGAATTAGATTAGTTTTATGCTTTCAAAAGAATAAAATGCTGTAAAAGAGTTTTCCAATCCAAGTGCACTCTAATGAAGAAAAAATGTTAGATCAGTAGGATTGGGTAGGTAGAAAGTTTGTATTGATGAAGATCCATTATTATTTTTGGTTGCTAATATGTTTTCAGAGAAAGTCATCACAGCAAAGGAAAAGTAGCCCAATGGATCAGGCACAGGTCAGCCTCCCAAAGAACATAATGGATGTGGCACAGGTCAGCCTCCCAAAGAATGCAAGTCTGAAGTTCTTGATGCCTTCAAGAAGGCATCATCCCCAAGTGGAGCCACTGTTAGCCACCTATAAAATTTGTTATAGAAAAAGGTGGCTAAGACTTTTTCAGCCTGCAAGGAACAAATTTTATTACTAAAAATTGTTGGCTCTTGAAGACTCTTGAAGGCCTCATGCCTTTCCTCTATCCAAAACTTCACCGCTGTTTCCCTTCAGAACTCAGAAATCCTGCTGATTTCCAAGCCAGAATACTGCTGCAAGCACCATCCCCTTTTTTCCTTTTTCCAAAGCTAACCTCTTTTTAACCCTTTCATCTCCCATCAAAAATCCCTCATTTTCATGTTTTTCCCATTCCCCTTCATCAAAATACTCTTTACATAGTTTAAAACTCATTTTTAAACTATATCGGAACCCTCAATTTCCCTTGAAAATTATTAAAAACCATCAAAAACCCACATTTTGGACTTAAGCCCCCACGGGCTTAGTCTTAGACCCCTTTTCCCATTGACCCCGGTCACATTTTTCCCATATGCCCCATGGCCCTGCAATCGGGCGCCAAGCCATTTTATAATTATTCCCGCCGAAGTTTAAAACCTTTGGTTATATATATAAAACCTCTGTTTATATTAATTTTCCGACGTTTTATTATTTTATTAAATTTTCCGCTGGTACAAGTTTTAAATTGTTTCGCACCATCGATCTGATCTGAAGATCGGACAGTGTGGAGTCTGTCTCCCGGTGGTCCCCACATTCCACTAACCCATCCCAAAAACCGCGCGGTTTTCATCGCACTGCCTTTGGGCGACGGCGGTTTTTTCCTGATCGCCAGCGATTCCACTCATCAATTGACACGTGGCCTGGCCACTGTTCACAAAACTTCCGTCCATCGCGCGTTAACATTCGGACAAGGATGCTGCGCGATATCGTCGTACACCGTCCAATCTGAGGCTGCCCATCCAACGGCTATCGCTCACCGAAGTTGCCCGAAAGTTAACCGGGCTACGGCGCGTCATTCAATCAATCTCCACCGTTGATCTGATCTGCAGATTGACGGTCCACATTTCATCGCCCAGTCAACGTTTTCCCATTTTGAATTTTCGCCTCCGCTCTTGACCATCGATCTCTGCGCGATCGACGACTCAGATTTAAACGTTTCTTCCGCCTTCCTTTTGATTCCTCCGATCAATCTCGACCGTTGGATGATGCCATCCAATGGCCATGCTTCCTCCACGTGTCCTCTGCGGTATTAAACCTATATATGCAGGATTTTATAATAGTTTTTTGTATTTTGCAGGGTTTAAATGTTTTTCTCGCCATTTTTGAAGAAAATTCGAGGGCGGAGGATGACGATTTTCCTGCCTTCGATTCACGAAAGAAAATCATTGCAGGGTTTAAAATCCACGTTTTATCAATGATTCATGAAGCATTGATGCCACATAACCCTGCGCAACCCTACATATCAGAAAAACCATGAATTAGGCGTAGTTAGAGAGTATCAGCGACGAAGACCAAAATTTATCAGAACAGAGGATTAAAGGATAGATTTTGCGGGGATCACGGCTAAGAATGTTTATTAAAATCCTAATCCCCAATTTAAAACACAATTTAAATAAAATCTAAAGTGTTTTATCGATAGGAAACCCTCCACCGCCACAAATTGAGGCAAATTGATCCCTCTAGCTACCACGATGCCACTTGTGCCTCAAAGTATTCAATCAGGAGCTGAATTTATTGATCAGGATCAGATATTTGTCTCAGCGCAGCCAGAAAGTTACTCCTGCAAGGAAACTTAATGCAAAGAACATCTGCAGAGTTACTTCGACGTCACACAGAGCCTCAAAGGTCAACAAAAGCTCCCACCGAGCTTAATATTTATGTAAATCATTTAATACAGAGGATATGTATGTAAGTTTCTTCATTGAGCCCCTCAAAGGCCAAGAAGCCATTAAGTCTGTATTAATTGTAAATTGAGATCTTTTATCAGATCTCACCTCCTCATCCTTCTATATATACTTCTGCAGAAGATGAGTGAGGGGTTGGTTGTAGAACTTTGAAATATATTTGAGCTTAAACTTCTGATTGTAAATAGTGTTCATTGGCCCTTGGAGCTCTGCTTGTGATAGATTAGTTAGGCTGAATAGTGAAGATGATTGCTGAACTGAAACATTGGACCTAAGCACTGTAACTAGTTTGACATCAATAAACAAGCTATTTCTTGGGATCCTAGTCTATATTACTGGTGAAGTGCTCCTTTCTTTGTTATTGTTTTTCCTTCTATGTATGTCATATTGTTCACTTTCTCTGATAAAGAAAAACATTTATAGAGTTAGGACCTACTGTATATCAGTAACCTTCTCTAACTGAAAAGCTTTATCTCAATGTTTTCCTCCAATTTGTTTATTTAAGAATGATTTAATACAGTTTAAACATTTAGGAATGTTGGAGTTTCCTCGTCCTACTGTTTGCTTTAAACATTGTTTCTTGAAAGTTATTTTCCTTATTTGGTTATTAAAGATGACTATGGAAGATATGGTGTGCCCTAGTCCTAGTTTTTCTCCAAAAGTAGATTCTGAAAGTTTCTTTTGGTGTTGACTGAAAGCAAACTAGGTTTAAAAGTACTTTATCTGATCTTAAGTTTACACTCTTTCTTCTCTTATATGTTTTCATACTTTCTGAAGGTAATTATGTGGATTACTGGATTTTTTGTCAAGTAAGCTGCTTTAATACAAACCTTCCCAAGAAGTCAATGGTTAGCCCTGCACTTGGTTGGTTTTAAACTGTTACTTAAGAGGCTTTTCTTGTTTGGACTGACTATAAATCCTTTGTGAAATTATTATCAGTTTCCACCATCTCCAACACTTTATTGTTTCCATTCCATCAATATAATCTCGGTAATCTTATGATGTAGATGACTTGCCCCTTGGATCACTCTTGATGTTGTTGTTCAATTAAAGCCCTGTTATGACTCCATAGCCCAATGGACTAAAAACCAACGTTATATCTATCTCTTTAGCCAAAGCTGTTCTATTCACTTGCAACTTCTCACCTTTGAAACTGTTTTGCATTTAGAACTTTCCCCTCAAGTAGTATTCATGCTCAACCATCCAAAAGACAAACAAAACCCTTTGCCTTCATAACTAGCCTAATATCATAACCCCAAACTTCAAAGACAAATCCATATTTTCACTTATTGGAGAGATCCCTCTCCGGATTCAGGAGGGCTAGATCCTAGAATCCCAAAGTTGGTTGAAACAATGTTTCTTCTGTAGTTTTATTGTCACCAATCTGATAAAATTATAGATTCCAAACATACTCGATGGTCAAGATTACATCAAAATGGAAATCACAACCTAGCTATCATTACAAGACCAATAACATCATTGTCATATTTCAAAGTGATGGAAAACACCTCATCACTTTTATATGAATGAAATGAATCACATGATTTATTAAACAAGGGAAAAATATCATTGTTGCTTAAAAAAGTGATAGAAAAACACATCATCACTTTTACAGTTAAAAATGCAACATATGATTTACAAACACGGGCATGAAAAGCTAATATATCTAGAAAAACAATCTAGAAACACCCCTCTATAGCAAAGTGAATGGGTCATTCCCCTATGGGGAATTCACTTGTTGATTGGCTCTTTCGACTGGTTTCTACATGGAAAATTTTTCTTTAAGGTGCTGCTCTGGATGGAGTCTATAACACGTGGCTCTTTGATGGCCACTTCGGTCACAATGGGTGCAAAAGGTATTTTTCCTCCAAACCTGCTTAACCGATTTCTTTCCCTGTTGTGGAGAAGGCTTTCCATGCCACATCCTCCTTTGTGCTGCCATCCTTTTCCAACACTTAGAAAACACATGGTTATGTAAACCACAAAAATGACACGTTTTTCAATGCTGTGATTTACAACCATGACTATCAACATTCTTATAATCAAAATGAACTCTTGCATAATGATACTTATTATACCTTCCTTGGTGGTCTCTGGTGCGATCATGGTGATGAGAGCTTGCCTCAGCTCTTTCACTGCAACACACACTACCATGGAATGATGGTGGAGTGTTCCCATCATTCCTCTTCCTTGGTGAGTTTAGCAATGTCTATTTTCCTATGATGTCCTTCGAACATCCTCCTTTAGTGTATCCCAAACCTACCATTATAGGTCAACTTGGGCACCATTCCTAATGACCTAGTTAAAATGGACATCATCCCCAAAACCCATGAATAGGGTCTATCATCCCCTATCATTTCAGTTGCTACATGCCCTAAGACAAAGAACAGGAAAAAATCATCCATGACTTCCATTGTAACTTTTCCAAGATATGAAGTACATGTTATATCACTTGTGATATTACCAATGCAACATCTCAAGGGACTAACTACTTTGCATATGCAGTTATCTCCATTCAAGGGTGCTCTGCAAAGCACTTCCTGACATTCAAGGGTGCGCTGGTCAATTGGGAGAAAAATTCTCATTGTTTCAGAATCTCCAGATGGCCAGTGCCTTCTAGAAGAGTCCACATGTGTCAAACTTTGAATCCATGTGTCCATTTAACACCGCTGAGCTTGGGAACATGTCTTGCCTATTATTAGAAAGCCATTTATTATGAAACTACATTTAGTTGTTCTATAAATTGAGCATAGATCCTAGTGCTTGAGAGGGAATAAATTTGGTAGAGAGATGTTGTTGGATTATCAATTGTGTGTTTGATTTGAGTAATATGCTACTGGAGAGATGTTCATTGTGATGAGGTTGGGATGATGCTGGAGTTTTTGACATCAAATCAATCGTTGGTTGTAACCTCCCCCTTCTATCCATTAATAAAGATTGCTGCTTAATTTCCCACATATGTATCTATATAAGGTTCTATCTTTCATATTATGGATTCTTAGCTGATGTATATGTTTCATGTTTCATTGATTTAACTGATTAAAGTAAATAGTCATCTGTATATTGCAATCTCTTTTCTGTTTAGTGTTTATACTTTCAGGAACTAGTCTGATGATCAAAGTTGGACTGGAAGCTACAACAAGAGTGAAAGAATGAGAATAGTAAGCGCTTGGACTCCAAGTAAGTTTCCCCATATTTCTGTGTGTCTATTTACTATTAGGAAAAGTATCTGCAAAGTCTTTGATCTATTTTTTCTAAATTCATAGCACCACATTTAGGGAATGTGTTTTATCCGTAATCCATAATTCCACATAACAAATTGGTGACTCCACTGGGGAGTCTAATGTTAAAAACATGCATGGTGGATGAGAAAGTAAACACACACAAAGGGAAATATAATCATTAGTTTCATTTCTATTACTCATATATGTACATTTATATTACATTAATGTGACTCTTGGATTCTGCATTCCAAGGTCACTTGGACTCCTTTATGATTGTTCATCTTCCACACCTACCCATAGAGGATTAGGTGTCCAACATTCCCCCCCTTAATCCGAAGGGGTATGTGTGAGTCCAAGAAGAGAGTTGTAATACAAATATGCAAAGTATGCATGGCAACACTAAGGCTGAATCAGCTCTCTGAAATGTTGGCATAAAGAGGTGATTTAAGGATGACCACGAACACTATGCTGAGGGCTTCTGCTAGAGGAAGTGTCCCTCATATTTGAAGAGGGAGACCTTCAACCTAGAAGAAGGGAGGTCTACAACCTGTGATGGTTTAAGGATGACCACCAACACTAGAATTCTTGATGCATTTCCTGGAACTCTACCAAGGCTGGCAAGAAGCTAAAGTCTTATGCTAGAGGAATTTCTTCGAATTCTTTAAAGAGGAAGAATATGAACCTCGCATAGATGGTTTAAGGTTTTCCATCAACCAAAGGCATGCTCATGGGCATCCGTGTCTCTGGCTACAACTCTGAATCTAGAATGACGAATTGTGGCTCAGGCTCACTTGAAATGATGTGTCTCTGGCTACAACTCTGAATCTAGAATGAGAGATTGTGGCTTAGGCTCACTTGATGTGGCTTTGAAGCTTGTATATGACTACCATTTTCCCCCCTGTCAGATATAAGGTGAGATGATGGTGAAAACTCAACTGAAAGTTTTCTCAATATTCTAGAACAAGTTCTGGCATGCGACTTAAACATCTTCTTGGTTGTTGATTCCCATTGCCAAGAAGCGATCCATCCAAGATGAATCTTTGTTCTTGCAGGAGGCTTGTTTCTAAAGCATCTATGTAAAGAATGGGTGTTCCGACCATAGTGCTTGCATGGGTGAAGATCGAAACAGTGATCTTTCGTATGGCCAATGCGATCACAGTGTTGACATTTTACAATTTGTTGTTGTTGCTATGGAAGAGGAGTAGGATCTGGAATAGCTGAAGTTGAACTGTCATAGAGAAATCCGGCACTCTGAAATTTGATGGGCTTGGAGTAGTCTGAAATATTAAAGGACAAATCCTTGTCAAATTTAAGACCTTTTCTATGCTTGTTGTGGAAAAACTCTTCGCAGGGTCTGATTATGGGCTTGGGAAGTGCGGCTGGATGAATGCTTCTGCTTGCAAATCTGCTCTTATACTAGGCATTGAATGTGAATCAACCACAACTTTATATTCTTGTTGCTGATGGGAGTCCCTCTCAATTTTCTGAACATAAACAGGTTCAAAATGATGACTCTTTTGCTAAATTTCATCTTGCTGGAGCTGAGACTCCAACTGAAAAAACACAATCTTGTCTTGTGCATCTTGGAAGCAATTTTGAATATTAAAAAAAATGTTCTTGCTCCATTTTACCATATCATGAACAGTGGAATGAATGAGGTTATGCAACAACTCTAATGCATCATTTATTTTAGCCATTTTTCTCAACAATCCAATCTAGAGAAATCAAACTGACTTCTATTAAAAATGTGCCAATGAACTTCCTAGAGGGGCTTCTTTCGTTGCATAATCAAAACATAAGTAAACATTTCCATAAAAATGTGCTTGTTGCTGAGACAATTAATTAATTAATTATTTTATTTTATTCTTATTTTTTATTTTTTTAATCTCAGTCCAACAAACAAAAGATAATGAAGCATAAATAAACAAAGAATGGTGCCCACAGAAGCAAATCCTAGAGCCAACCTCTATTTTTAGTGTTCTTCTCCTTATAATTCTTCTTCCCCTAGATAGGAAAATTTCCTTTGATTCCCTGCGTTATGCACTATATGCTCTGTCAATTCTCTGTCTCAAACCTTCACATTTGATTTTGTTTTTTTAATGAGCAAATAAGAGTGATTGAACCTGGTAAGTATTCCAGCAAGCAGGGCGACGAATAAGGTGACTGCGGTCACTCTAGAAGAAGTATCGAACCAGAATGCCAATAATGATATATGATATGCTAGGACAGATGCATTGACTTAGCTAGTGCAAGATGATATTTCCATGTCCAATGAGGTGCCCAGAATTCATTCTATGCTTAGATCATTATTCAGCCACACTGGAATCAAGGAACTTGTGCTCCTTTTCAAAGTATGATGCATGGAACTTCAATTATTCATCCCTGCCCTTAGGGAAAACTCGATCCACCTTTGAATTGACAGGTCATTACCCCATGCGTACAAGATTTGATATGGAATGCGCACTATGAAGCTATAGGGACTCAAAAATTCCAGTAGCCACAATCTGAGTATTATCCCAATCGCACAGAGATAAGGCATACACTCTTGCAGTCTTACTAGCAATCTGGATTAATTTTGACATAATTACCAAATTTCACAGCATTCAACATTTACACTACAAAAGCTCAGGCTCCCATAGTTTCAACATAGTTGAATTGTGGATACAGAATTAGCGATTAATATTGATTTGCGGTATATGGCCCAGTCCAATTAGATCGAATTTCTATCTCCCGAAATGGCACACAACAAAATGACTCTACCAAAAATTCATTTAATTGATTTTAGTCAGGCTACCCCTGCAAGCTGCCGACCACAAATTTCGCCCACGATATGAAGAATTCTGCCAACACTTTTCTCCATAGACAAACCACCTTTAGAATTAAGTTCTCCGATCTGGAATGATACAGCATAAAACGAATCGACTGGTTTCCTATTTTAGCACCAGGGCAGGGGCCGAGAGGGAGGTGAGAATAGGGAGGTGAGGGATCAAGGGGGAGCGGGAGGAGCTATGTCAATGCTGAGAGATGCAGATATGCATCAATCTTCCAAGGGTGTTTCAGAGAAAGAGCACTAACATTTGTAGAGCACAGAAAGGAGAAGGTGAATCTCTGACAGAAACCGAAATTGAGAGGAGAGCCGCTCACAGTCTTGGCAGTGGGTCGAAGTGACTGCTGTAACACATATTCAATACTTGCAGAGATGATACCGAGATGATAGGAATCGAGGCATGAACATTTTTTTTGTATTCCTTCACTGAGGGCAGGTCGACTGGTGTGGAAAAAATGCAATAGTTATGTCATATCGGCTTAAGGGGACAAAGCTACATAACAGTTGGGAAGAGCGTTACGGTCATCGAAGGCTTTGGGGTACAAAGGTTTATAGTTAGTGAATAATATGAATGACCCCTGAGCACAGGTTTTAGAGAAATATGGGATAATTTGTTGGCACTTTGGAAGGCAACAGACAAAGACACTAGACCAATGGCAAAACCGGCCAAAAAAGTAATGGCTCAGCTTATTAAACAGGGTAGGTATACACATGCTCTGATACCATGTTAAACACACGCATGGTGGATGAGAAAGTAAACACACACAAATGAAAAGATAAGCATTAGTTGCATTTCTATTACTCATAGATGTACATTTATATTACATTAATGTGACTCTTGGATTCCGCATTCCAAGGTCACTTGGACTCCTTTATGACTATTTGGCTACCACACCTACCCATAGAGGATTAGGTGTCCAAAATTTACCTTCATCCTTGGTGTGTTTTTTCCTCTGCTTATCCACCCAGCAGCATCTACTCTCAATTATTACGCTTTTGAAACAAATAATTGCATTAGAAGTGTGTTTAGTATCTTGAATTTTGTTCTCTAATCCGCCCAACGCATTGTTGGTCAAGACACAGTGCTTTGCATAGCATTTTATCCCACTCAAGGGCATTTTGCAATGCACTGTCTCCACTTAGAGACTACGTTTCCCGCTAAGCCAACCAAATTCCCTTTGAATTTTTCATTGCCAGCACTTTTAGCCTTTGTTTGCTTTGTTTTCAACTGTCTGATGCCTCATAGAGACCAGTGAATTTACCTGAATCTTCCTCCTTTGAAAAGTAAGTTTGTTCAATGTCCCTTTAAGTGTTTTTCTTTATCATTGAAAAATCAAATTCAAATTATTTTATTTCTGCATTACATACATTTGTTTTCGTAAAGGAAATTGTCGTTAAATTATTCATTTCCTATAGGAAAAATTGTAGTTCCATTCTTCATCTTTCCTAAAAGAGAAATTGTTGTTAAATTCATCATTTCTCAAAGAAGAAAGCATTTGTTTTTGTTGATTTGATGCATATAGTTTCCTTTTTGCGTTCACATAAGGGGACTGAAAATAAAAACCCACATTTGGATATAGTGGATTGTGTGTTTTTCATAGGAACAATTTAGGAAAGTTGCATATTAGTTTGTGCTCTTTGTTGTTTTCTCTCAAAACTGATTGCTCTTTCACTTTAGTAGCTAAGATTTTCATTGAAAAGGCTAAAAGTGAAAAGTTTGCTTATCATTTTAGTTTGCATTTTAGGAATTTCCATCACATCATCGCGGTGAACATTGAAGGCAATTTGATAAACAAGATCAACTTAAAATTTACATCAATTTACCTAAAAAAGCATTGGAACCATAACAATAACATTTAGAAGTTCTAGGCTAGTGTAACACTCATAATAAAAATTAATAAATTTTTACTCCTTAACTTAAACTAACTCCACTATTTTATCCGATGTCAAGGTTTCTACCATACATATTTACTTATCAGTTATTTGCACCTTCCCTTGGAAATTATTACCCATTCTATAGGTTATATTTATATTGGATACATTATCAAATTCTGTAATTGATTTAACCCATTGTTACACCCTAGAATGTAAACATAATTACCAATTCTATAGGTTATATTTATATCAGATACATTATCGAATTCACTACTTGATTTAAAACATCGTTTATATTTCTATAGTCGTATATGATATGTGGTTCCCAACCTTAGGCCTTAAGGTTTATAATTATAAGCACACGTCTTATCTTCTGCATTTAAGAGGAGCGATCTCGTAGGTTGTGAAAATTATGGTGGAGGAGCTGGCATGTACTGGCTAATTCAATGCATTTGATCTGGTCATGTACTTCATTCGACAACTGGAGATTGACTACCAATCCAGTGCGAGATTCAAGGCCATATGCCATCATCCCCACCGTCTATCCATCGGAGATCTACGGTCAGGTGAACCTAGCAGGAAACACATGTTTATCCATGTAAACCCTAGTTCACTATTGCATTTGTCTTGGTTTTACTTTCCGGCATCGTTCCACTGTTCTGTGCAGAGAAATGTCTTTGTGTAAAGGAAGATCCATGTCCCGACTGTGAAAAGTTACTCTTCGTTGTGGATGGGTTTCCAATGGAATTTCAATTTGGTTTGCTGTGGAGGGAAATGTTACTGCATTTGACTGTCGATGCCATGGTTCTATCTCCTCCATTCCCTGGTAGAGACTCCACTTCTCCGTTGTTGTTTACTTCTCGAGAACTTACCCAGAAATTCCCTTGCCTTCATGGTCAGGTAAACTCTAGCTTCTAAGGCTATAAAATCTAGTTTATGTTCTTTTTCAGTTGTATTTCTTTGTGTCTAAGACTTTAAATTGTTTGTAGACCCAACCTCTCCATCAAAGAATCCATGATAAAAATCTCCTATAGGTAACTCAGTTTTGTTTTATTTTTCCTCCAATTGGTTTTCAATTTTCCCTTTCTATTAAAGTTTATAAATTTCATATATTTTACCTTACAGGTTTTATGGGGTCTTTGTAGGTGGGTTTTCTTGCCCATAAGTAGCTCCTCTACAATGATTTGTCTCTGTTTCACCAATGAAGAATCTTGGTTTCTAGCTAACTTGTTCAACTCTTCCAGGTATTCTCTATTGGTTCCACTTGGTGGCATAAATGTTATAGTCGGCATGTTTAATGCCTTCTCAGGAATGCAACTTCTTCATGATTAGTTTATCGGCTTCACAGAGCTTGTTTTATTTTGTCAAGCTCGACCCATAATCTGCTCTGTCACTCAATTTTTAGAATACATTTAGATGTTATTTCGGGTCATTCATTTAAGTCTAGAGTTATCTTCAATGAAGGTTGTACTATGGAAACTTCTTCACTGGTTATGTAATCTTTTGATATTTTAAATGAAATATTTTGCTACAGTTAAAGAGATGAATTTTCTCCTTGACAGAAATTTTATTGTGGTTCTAAATTCTCTTTTGTGTAATTTTCCAAGTCTGAAAATCTTTCCTTGCATTGTTTATATATATATATATATATATTACTTGCTCTACCTAAATGAAGAGATTTCTCCGCCCAGTTCCTGTATAGGTTAACTTTGTTACTCTGATTAATTTATCACACTTTCTTTTCTTCCGGTCGCAGTAATTTACTTTAATTCTTTTGTTTTGATACTTAGAATCTATGTTTTCTAAAGGAAATGTAACCTGGGTCTCCGACCGTTACGCTTGTATTATTTGTCGTAGCAAATCTGCATATGAATATTTTTCCACCGTTTTTCTTTTTATTTGAATGGTGATGCTCTATAGCTCTAAATACGTTTACAAATAAATGTATTTGTACAGTTTGGATTCCTTTCTATAATGCTCCTATTTTTTTGAATATTTCTAGCATATTTTTCATTCACTGTTAACAAGCTTATTTTCTTCATTGTTCTACTTAACATATGTTCCTGGATAGATAATATATTTCATTAACTGTAAAATAAATCTGAGGTTTTTCACTTCCTTTCACAGTTGGGTGACCGAACCACCCTGATATATGTCTGTGTATAGTCAGAGAGGAATGAACGATGCATCTTGAGTTTTTCTTTCGTTACCTAGGATTGACAGTTCTATCTGACAGTGAGGTTATTTCTGTTCTATAGTTTTCTTGAACGTTTTTCGTTCCTTTCCTTAAATTTACACAGTAAATTATTTTATCTTCTTTTTTTTTTTTTTTTTTTTTTTTTGTATCTAGAGGAATCGGCAACGACGGAGGTATCGTACTCGCGTAACACGGGGTCGAATCCCCCCGGATACCACTATAACCCCTAGGGGAGAACACAAGGCCCGCACGCACACTTCCCGGGTAATCGACTCAACTTACTCATGTAAACGCTTTTTGCATCACGGTCGGGGATTGAACTTGTGACCTGCTTATCAGCTCGAACGCCTTAACAGAACGTTCGCTGACCACTAGACCAAGCCCCGCGGGCGTAAATTGTTTTATCTTATTATACCACAACATAAACAATAACCCTCCTTCATTTATAAAATAAACGCAGTGAAATCATTATCTGCTATACTTTATAAATAAACAAAGTTTATCTCATTTCTCGAATTTAGAATTACTTCAACACAAATTCCAAGAAATTTCACTATTATGTTACTTAAATCATATCTAGATTTCCATTTTTCCATTCTACCAAAAATAAATCAGTTACTTATCTGAGCAAAGTGACACTACTACTGATGTTCCTCCCAACCTTCAAGAGAGGCAATAGCGTCCTACTCTTCCCCCGTGCTTCCACTGTAAGGTACAGGTCGACAACAGAATTTCTGCTGTGACCTCAAGACTCCCAGTCCAGTCAGTGCCAAAAACTTCAGGATTTTCTGAGCGTTTTTCCACTGGTCTCTAATAGCTCAGTAAAATATTCACTCCCTTCCTTAGCCCATGAATAGAACCCCCATTCCTCACTGGGATGAGTCTCTTATACCTAGAGGAGTAGGTAACTGTTCAAACTATCCAACCACCTTTTAGTTCTTGGAAAACATTTACCATCAGCATTTTTACTTTTACTTTCTATAACTAATTTTACTATTCATAATTAAAAGGAAGGAAAATAACTTTTCTTCACAAAATACTAATTGTCTCAGTCTTTTTTCTTAAACAATAATAAAATTCATTTAGCTAGTTAACAATAAATGCAATTGTCACAACTAGAGACGTGTTCCAGTGTCTTAAAACATAGTAATTGTCATTAATTGTCTGTGATACATTCCGAGTGTGATACCTCAATCCACATACGTAAGTATATCGTAGCTCGTCCATGTACCTTCAGGTATATCAGGCAATGTTATAGTATGAAAAGTATAAAGGGGTGCTCTCACTGTGCGGTTTTGCATTAGACAATTCTAATACAGACTTGGGCCTCCACGTACCTTTGGGTATATTTGGGAGGACAAATTTAGGTTGCTATCCATCCATAGTGAACTGATTCGACCGCCTTGTAAATTTTGATACACCGAACACAGTATTCGGGGAGATTGTCTGCCCGTACTTCTTGGTTCACCAGGAGGTATTCTGCAGCTCACAGTTTCTTGGTAAACCTTTTGCCTAGCATTACCCTTTTATTTTATTTATTTATTTTTTGTCATAAAATAAATCAGTCATCATGGAAGAAGAAAATACCTTTCCCCGTCGTTCGCGTAAACGTGCATTGAAACCACCTTTACCACCATAAATCACTTCTAGGTGGCAAAGGCGATATCACTCTACTGAAATCAGTATCATCAATACCTCTGGTGAAGCATCATCTTCCCATATACCAGAGTCAACACAAGTTGTTTCTACAAATCTTGTTTTGTCTACTATTTTTGAGACAGAGTCCTTACAGCTACCCGTGGTTATGATCCATCCAATCAGTGAGACCATACCTCTCGAACCTGACGTTGTTCAACTGGAATTTGATCCAGATCTTGTCTCTTTTTTTCTAGAACATCTGCATCCCGAAGTTGAACGACCAAAATTTGTTCCTGTATAGATTGCCCCATAATCTATTGTAGCCACTGAATCTCCCATATCGCGCAGTCAAGCTCCAGAAATATACTTTGCACCTGATGGTGACATCCTTCCACCTAGTTTAATTTTGACTGAAGAAATCCAACAAGACGAAACACATTTAACTCCAACCCATTTTGGGGAGGATATTTACCTATACGAGTCTTTTCCTCAATCACTACCCTTTGATTTTGTTGATCTTGTTCCTATTCAAATTCCCACCGATTCAAAAGGATATACATTTGGTCAAGTAACCATGCCTAAACCAACATCTTCGGTCGGACCATCTGTTCTAATTGCGTCAGCACCTACTCTCGCTACCCCGTCAATGTTCACAACTTCAATAGGGTCATATTTACATTGTGGCCCTTTGGTCCCATCAGGTTATAAATCTTTATCTGGAATTTTCTCTGGTGCATATTCAAATCTATGGACTTCACCAATGTCATCATCTAGTATTCTAACTGGTAAACCTATAGTGAGAACTAAATGGCTTGATCCTTTATATCCATCATCAGGGCAATATCAAGCTGGTCCATCTGGGTCTATTCCATCCAGTACCATCTCAACTGGACTCCCTTCATTTGGAGAATAATATTTTCTGTCTTATTATCCTCCTCATGCTAGGGGGAAACCTTTGGTTACCCACTTTGACAATAATCTATCATTTTTTGGTCAACCTAATGTCGATATGAATGTTTGTCAATGGGAGCCCACTCTGCCTATCCAACCACAAACGGTTGTACACTCTTATCAACCGGTTCAACCTGTTGCACCCACTTCAATTCCACTTGTTAATACATATTTACCCCTGTTGCAGACTCAAACTGTTGTAAAACAACCATTTTAGGCAGGTCCTTCAACTCAATACCCTCAAGTATTGGGCCCTCAAACTCGAACTCCTTTGGATAATTTACAACAACAACCTGTACCTAGAATCATTTATTCACAAGCTGGATTACCATATAATGGGATGTCACGGCCACAACGAGGTTATACCTATCCTCAACCGAATCCAAGTTATTCTAAATTAGGTTATAACATTGGTAGATAGACCCCTTGGCAGCCTCAGGCACAAATTCCTCAACCTTCATTTCAACAAGTATCCTACCCAGGTTTTTGTCAACAAAATCATCAAGTATTTTCTTATCAAAACAACCCCTATCTGGGTTACCAACAACAGATTCCTTATGTTGGTGCTCAAAGGCTTGTTGCCCAAGAAATTCCATCATACCCTCGCTATGCTCAACCCAACCTCAATCGTCAGTTGCCCTTTGTTGCAACTTTAGAGTTACCAGATTTAAATCAGCTCACCAACAATCCAATCAACTATGCTCCTATTGTAGCTACTACAACACCCTCCAAAATTTTGGCCCTTTTTAAATTTTTGAGCCCCTAACCTTTTTGAAAAATGGAGTCAAGCCTACATTCACTCTTTCAAAATTTCAAGTCACTAAGTTGCATAATTGGTTAACTCATTTAATTTGTGACCCTACGACCTTGCGACCCCTCAGGTCGCAAAGTCGCAAGGGCGCACATCATCCCGAAAACAAACAATTGCGACCCTGCGACCCCCCAGGTCGCAAGGTCATAGAGTCGCGGGGTCGCACATCACATAAACTCAACTCATTTGTGACCTTGAGACCCTCATTTATTTCCCACACGTGCAAACCCTCTTTATGTAGAAGGGTCGCATAGGTCGCATTCGATTTGCGCGACGAAGAAAGAAAATGCCTCTGACAAGCCAACTGGAGCACATTTTTACTGGGTAAGTTTCCTAATCCTCCTCTTGTTTCCTTTTGACTGATTGTTGCCCCCTTTTCCCTCACCTTAGCCCTTTTTAAAACCTCAACCTAGCTTCTGTTTCTTCCATGAATCCTATTTCTGTAGCTTTCCACTCGCCATAGCTTGATGTCCATGTATACCTCCTCTGGAAGCCTCCCTTGCATCAACATTTTCAAGTTCCCCTTCAAGCCCTTTCAATAAGGAACTTAATGCTTGCTTCCCACTTGATGTGTCACCCTACCTTCCTTTTTATTGAAAACTAGATGAAGGTCTTTGCCGTCGCATAAACCATCTGCCAAGCTTTAGTGCGACCCGCGAGTTCGTGACCTGGCAACTTGGCAACCTTGGTCAATAAGTCGCAAGGTTGCTAGGTCGAATATTACAAAAACATCCATAGTGACGTGAATTCATGACTCAATGACCTTGCGACCTATTCACGAGTCGCTAAGTCTCCAGGTCACACTTCCGTGAAGATCTAAACCATCGCGACTCAGTGACTCAGCGATCTCACGACCTAGTCCCAAGTCGCCAAGTCGCTAAGTCATTTCTTTTTTTTTGTGAAATGTTAAACCCACGCGACCTAGAGACCCAGTGACCCAGTCACAAGGTCGCCAAGTCACAGGTTCACCCATTTCCTTGAAAATAATTGAGCAGAGGTAGGAGTAGCCCAAATGTTTATAAATATGGCATCTGTCTTATCATGGGATTGTTTTATGAATATGCCAGGAAACCTGAAAGCCGAGCTAGAGTGCTTATCCATCTTGTCAGCCTCAAGTGATATGCGGCCTCCAGCAGTTCGCAAAAGGAAAAAAATCCCTGAGATAGAAATCTCGAAGGAGGAAATACCTATTTCTCTTCCCCCTATCTATGGAGACACCACTGCACTTTCAGAAAAGGGGACAGTATGACTTGGTATCACATGTACCAAGAATTTGCAAAGCCTAAATTCCCAGAAGACCTCCCAAAATGGCAGGTGTATGTGCAGGTTAAAAGATCCAAGCTCCATTATGTAGGTGCCCATCCGCCTATATTCCCATGTGCAGAGCTGATCGAGTGGATCCTGAAAAGCATCGACCCCAATATCTAGGTTATTCGGGATCATGTCAGGAAGACATTCGAAAACCTGAAGGGGCAAGATGCAACATTCTATTATGTGCTTCTCGCCTGAGAACAAACCTTCAACAATAAGTGGGCCACCACTCATGCAGTCCCCATTTTCGAGACCTTAAAGGGGTGGTGGGAAGACCCAGAAAAGTTCTGGCTCAAGAAGGACCAGGAATATCAGACGACAAGTCTCAAGAAAGTCTACAAGCTTGTAGATGCAATGTTATGTAGGATGTATGGCCATTTAGATTCAACCAGTTTCAACGGCGCTTAGGTTTCTCTGATGTATGTTGTTACAGTGTATGACACCCACTTCTACTGGGCCAACTTAATAGTGGCGGCCCTCAGATCAAACATATATGTGGCACTAGCACCTGATGAAGTGTATGCATCAGAATTTTACATGGCGTCGTACCTTTTAGATGCAGTATGCACAAGGTTCCATTTTTAGGGGTGGGCACAAAACTGGGATCCAGACCACGATGGTCTAATTCACAAAGATTTAATGGTGATCTGGGATTCCAGATATAAGCACGACATGGAGTCAATCGCACGAAACTTCATCCCCACTCTCTACGGGAATTTATTTGGAAAAGACACCCCGTGCATGTCCAGGAGAGCCATGGACACGATAACCCGAGTAGACCACTGGTTCTTTGACATGAATGGTACTTTCATCTGATTTTTCAGGTCACTAAAGGCTACTCATGCACTGCCCCAGTTTGTAATCGACAAACTCCTCCTCCAAGAAACATGTTACCAGATGTCAGGGGGTTTTTCAAAATTTCTAACTAAGGGAAAGAAGAAGCCATGGCCCACTCTGCCACTCACTATCAACGCGTACACAGTGAATAATTTCAAGGAAGTAGAGGCAGAGGTCGAGAAATTTAGAGGATTTTGTCTACCTCCCTTGGCACACTGGACGTATGATCCTAAGAGAATCATCCCCGCCCACTATAAGCGGGCCAAATTCAAATGGAGTTACCAGCATACTAATTGCCTAGCTGAAGACAGAGTCGGGAATTGGTACAAAAAAGATAGAGAGGCCTCTCCAGAGGAATCAACTGATTAGGAAGATCAGGATAACCAGACTTTAGAAGAAAGAATCCATATTTTGGGAGGAGCATCATCCTCCAAAGGCAAGAAGCCAAGTACTGGTACAGGTCATAACTCTTCCACCCAACAAAGAGAAAAGGAGGGTAAATCTCAACAAGAAGCCGAGAAAAAGGAAAAGGAAGAGGAGGAAAAATGAAAGAAGCAATTGAAAGAAAAACTAAGAAAGAACCAGGTGGAGGAAAACTGCAAGAAAAAGAAAGAGGAACAACGGAAGAAATAAGAGGAAGAAAATACAGAAGCTGAGCGCCAGCTAAAAATAAAACAGGATAAGTAGGAAGCTGAGTGCCAGCTAAAAGATGATCAAGTTAGAGCAGAAGTCGAGTGCCAACTAAAGGAAGAACAGGACAAAGCAAAAGCAGAGTGCCAACTCAAAGAAGAACAAGATAGAGAAGAAACAGAGAAAAAGATGAGAGAGGAACAAAGTCAAAATTCAAAGGAAGATCCATCCAAAGGAACTAAAGGAAGTAAGACACCTCCTCCAGAAATAGAGAAAAAAACGGAGTTTCCACACATCGAGGTACCCTAAACAACTCCTGCAACCAATGTGCGCTTTGCCCTCTCGGAATTGGGTACCTCCGATGATCTGGATGAGGCAGTGCTTGATCTCACAAGACTTACCTACAATCAATTCACACACAAGATCAGGCAGGAAAAGAGAAGATGTTTGGCACAGGACCCTGCTACACCCCTTAAAATCACTATAGATAAGGATATAGTCTTGGACACCAAGACCAATCCGGTTATGATCACATCAGTCGATACCTCTTTTGAAGCAGCTACTAAGGAGAACATAAGCATAATGAGCAGAGAAATTATGTCCTTATAGAATAGAATACAGGCCTCTGAACTAAATACAGCTAAATCAGAGCAGGAAAAGAAGGTGCTTCAAGAAGAGGTCCAACACCTTTAGGTTAGGAATACCCCTACTAATGAAATATCACTCATTGTTCAAGGAGAGATGGTCACTTTGGAGACCACCATGAAATAGGTATATGAAGAACTGTTCACGATAAAAAAAACCATCGCACCACTACTGAAAGCACAGGTAGAAACCAAGAGGAGCAACACATAGCTAATGGAAGCCTCTACTACCTTGGACAAAATACTAGAGTTGTCTAACAAGTATCCACAAACTCCAGCCACCTTGCCTAGAAAAGATTGGATTGTCACCCAGAATGACAGGGTTCAAATCCAGATAAAGGTACAATCCAAGGAGAAACTCATCAAGGATTTGGAGAAATTAATGTCTGCATATGAACATCTGATTAGCGGCATTGACTCAATGGCCGAAGTACACCACATTCCATCTCTGGGTGCACTGGGTGAAGAGAAAACATGGGAAGAAGTATCCAAATATATCCAAGCATTTTGACAGCCCATAAGGCAAGCAGCCGCCTCTCAAGACCTGCCGACATCACAAGGACTACCCTGGCAGTAAATTACACCACTGCCCTTGTTGTCGAAAAGGACATGCTGTCCATAGGTGCCATTTACCATGATAGCCAGGATGATCCTAAGACGGTAACGAAGAGAGCCCAGTCTTCAACTCATAAGGCTGGAGACAAAGGAAAAGACCCTTTTGACTTTGAGAGTATCACGAAGTACCTCAAGTTACTGACCAATGAAGTCTTCGATCTAGAGAGGAAGAAAAATGAATCTGTCTCAGGTGCTAAAACGTAGAAACCTTTCTTCAGAAAGAGTAACCCCATTGCGAACCGGCCTCCATCAAACTCAAGTGCTCGCCTCAACATTGAAGAAATCGGCAAGGATAAATTTTTTTCTTTCTATCAAGCCTCCCACATAGAGAAAATTTTCCCCCAGTGGAGCAATAGCATGACCGCCGTGGTGAATCAACTTCTAGAAGACCAAATCCCTGGGGATTTAGAGGAGGAGGCTACTTCAAACAATGAGGAGGCCTCCCCCTTGAATGAAGATATGGGTTCCACTGTCCTCACTTTTGAGGTCATCCATGGGGAAAATCCCCATTCCACAACTCGAATAAACTTGGCTGACGACCCTAAGTCTAGGCCCCCTCGAAACTATAGCTTGAGGAGCAAAGGCCCAATCCCTGAGCAGTCCTTTGAAGTAAAAATAAAAGCTTTATTAAGGAAAATCCTGCCACTAAACACAGAGAACGAAACAAAGACTCCGGAGAAATTTAGCCCAACCAATCCTCGAGAAAGCCCAAAGGCTAAATGTTCATCAGTTTCTCCAAAAATCACCACTTAAATTATCTTGCATACAGACTCTGGGTATAATATTATCAAGGATATGAAGAAGACTCAGGCCAATATTTCTCTCTACGAACTCGCTCGCATTGCTAACTAGCGAGATCTTATTCTCAAGACATTTTCCAATCTACCAGCGACCAAACCCATGAGCACCACATCTGCCCAAGCTGCTGCTAGTCCCCAATCTATCGTGAATGCTGTGAATGCCAACTCCAGGGGATCCACACCACCTTTCCTTCTATCCTTTGAAATATTCAACTTCAATTTCCATAATTGCCTCGTTGATTCTGGTGCATCCACGAATGTTATGCCCTTATCTATATGCAAGAAGTTAAACATCCGCCCTGAGAAAAATGATGCCAAGATCATTCAACTCGATAGATCTCAAGTTCCTGCAGTAGGTGAATTAAATAATGTCATTATTTGCCTATCCTCTGATTCTAGGGTGCATCATTGCATTGACATAGTAATCGTGGAAATCCCCGATGCCTATGGCCTTCTTCTAAGCAGAGATTGGTCTAGCAAGTTGCAAGGATACTTTGCCACTGATTGGTCCCACTTGTGGCTCCCTTACAAGGGTAGGAAAAATCAAATCCGGGTCGAAAGTGAGTTGTACATGAAACACACGGTGACCGACGTCGATTCAACTAATGAACCAATCAGTTTCGCACAAGAGGAGCTCAATATGTGTTTCTTAGAATCCATTTTTGGGTGCTACCAAACTCCCCAATATCCGGTCACTCAAGACATCCAATCTGAGCTATTGTTGGTCACTGAAAATCACTCTGCCTCAACGGAAGACTCGTTAGAAACCGCTGCCCCGAGTGCATCTCCTATGTGCTCAAATAGCCTTGTCAAATCAAAAGATGAAATGTGGACCTTGTACTGCGACAGTTCCAAAACCCATGATGGGGCTGGCGTGAGCTGTATCTTTCTAGACCCTCAGAAGAACAAGTTTCTAATTTCCTGCCAGCTAGAGTTCCAGTGGATAAATAATACAGCCGAGTATGAAGCATTGCTACTCGGGCTCAAAAAGGCCATAGATATCAAAGCTCATTGTTTAAAGGTAATTGGAGACTCTGATATTATCACTCATCACGTATGTAACACCATCCATTGTTTGTCTCCACATATGAAAGGCTACCAGCAAGAGGTATGGCATTTAATTTCTGCTTTTGACACTTCCGGCATTAAATTCATACTTAGAATGCACAATGCAGTAGCTGATACACTTGCCAATGCTGCTGCTAGGTTCATCCCACTTAGAGATGGATTTTCTATTGAAATTATTTACAAGCCATCCGTACCAGATAATCTCACTAATTTGTGTGTCTTCAATGATGACCAACAGGTACTGGATTTCATGCTCAATACAGACGTGTTTAAAGACGTAGTTATAGAAAAAGAGGATCATGATCAGGACTTACAAAAGGAACAAGGGGATCGTAAAGAAAATCCCATACCCAAAGGGATCGTGTCACTAAAAAAGTTGTTTGACTTATAGAACCGGTTTCGAGGGCCTCCCAACATGAAGGTAAAAAGTTCCATGTTAACGCACCGACAAATAAACCTCGGGACGAACAAGGAGCCCAAGTTCATCAATATCAGTAATGAATGCACCCCTCAGGAGAGGCAGTCTTTCATTGAGTTATTTAAGAAATACCGAGATGTGTTTTCCTAGACGTATGACACATGGATCATCTAGCACGTGATACCCATGAAGGAAGGAGTGAAACCATTCCAACAGAAAGTGAGAAAAGTACACCCCACCTTAGAGTTGATGATCCAAAAGGAACTAAAGAAACTCTTGGATGTGCGTATAATTTTCAAAGTTAGACATTCAACCTGGGTGTCAAACTTGGTCCCAATTCGCAAGAAATATGGTGAAATCCGTTTATGCGTAGACTTTCGGAATTTGAACAGAGCTTCAAACAAGGACAACTACCCGGTGCCCCCTATGGAGAAAATCCTTCAAGCTGTATCAGGATTAGAGATGTTCTCTTTATTGGATGGGTTTTCAGGTTATAATAAAGTACTAGTGGCTGAACCCGACCAACTGAAAACCACATTCAGAACTAAATGGGGAACTTTCGCATTCAGAAGCATGCCCTTTGGCTTGATTAATGCTACTACGACCTTCCAAAGAGCCATGGACATCACCTTCAGAGGCCTCATTGGGAAAAGCATGGTAGTATACCTTGATGAAGTCACCATGTTTTCAGAACGTAGGTTTGACCACCTACATCACCTCAAGCAGATCTTTGAGAGGTGTCGAAAATACGGGATCTCACTAAACCCAAAGAAAAGCATTTTCACCATCTCCAAAGAAACCTGTTGGGGCACATAATAACTTGGGACGGCATAGTAGTGGATCCAGAATGTGCAAAATTCATCGCTCAGATACTGCCCCCAAGTGGTAAGAAAGCCATGCAGTCTTTCCTAGGCAAAATCAACTTCATGCGAAAATTTATATCATATTTCGCCCAAATTATGAAACCATTGCAAGGTATGATCAAGAATAACGCTAAATTAAAATGGAATCCTCATGATAAATAAGCGTTCAATAAAATCAAATGGGCCATTGTGGAAGTGCATGCTCTTCATATTCTGGATTTCAGCAAAGGCTTTATCTTGTACACCTTTGCCTCAGATTCATCTTTGGCTACCGTCCTCATTCAAAAGGATGAAAACAACGATGAGCAGCCCATATCATTCACGAGCACTGGGTTGCAAGGTGCCGATATGAATTATCTAGATATTTATAAGCAAGCTTACGCAGTGTACAAGGCAGTTAAACACTTCAAGCCATATATTTTTAAGAGTCATGTCACAGTATTCGTGCCTCACCTAGTTGTTTGCACACTTTTTGTACAGCAAGAGCTAGGCGAGAGACGAGGCAACTGGATGATGTGCCTTTAATAATATTACTTGGAATTTAAGATAGCACACAATATAGAGGGCCAAGGACTATGCCGGATGGCTGCAGAAGCAGCAGACTCGCGAAGCAGTAAAGAAGAGAGTTGGGAACACGAAATCGACATGTATCAAAATGATAGCATATTCTGAAAAAATACCTCCTCGTGGTACGTTGATCTCTAGAAATATCTAAGCCATGGCACCATAGCCCCCACCTTGACCACTCAGCAGAAACGTGCGTTAAGACTGAAAGTTTTATCCTACCAACTAGTGTAGGGTAAGTTGTTCCACAAACATCACAGCGGAGTCTCGCTACGTTGTTTGGAGTATGATGAGGCACATAAATTTTCGATGGAACTCCATGATGGTCCAGTAGGAGGGCACTATCTGGGAGATACCATTGCTCAAAAGATCATGTGTACCATTTTATATTGGCCTACTTTGTTCAAATATGCACACGCTTACGTCCGGAAATGCCCACAATGCCAAATTTTTTCCAATAGGGAAATAAGGCCTTCCGCCCCATTTTAGTCCGTCGCAGTGGAAGAACGTTTTCAATAATGGGGGCTTGACGTGATCGGAGAGATCTTGCCACACTCTTCCAAGCAACATAAATACATCCTCACAGCGATGGACTACTTCACAAGGTGGGTTGAAGCAATACCATTGCGTCAAGTCAATGATCAAGAGGTAATAGCTTTCATCACCCAATGCATCATGATCAAGTTTGGCGTTCCGACCTCCCTTTTTTTTGATAACGCAACATATTTTTCATCTTTTAACTTATATGAGTTTGCTCTAGAAAATGGTATAGTGCTGAAACACTCTGCCAATTATTACCCCCAAGGAAATGGGTTAGCCAAGTCAACAAATAAGAACCTCATCCGCATCATCAAAAATCCTCTATTTTCCCAACAACAAAATTGGCATAACACACTCCATAATGCCCTATGGGCTGATTGGGTCACACCTAAGTCATCTTTGGGCACCTCCCCATTTTTTCTTGTGTACGAAAAAGACACTCTTCTTCCTCCCAACTTGTCTCTCCCAACCCTTCAACTATCTCAAGAAACTCATGGCACTCCTTTCCCTACCTTACAAGCCCGAATAGACACATTGTTGAAGCTGGAGGAGGAAAGGCTGAAAACCGGGGAAAATTTTTCCATCCACCAAAGTCGAATAAATTGATGGTTTGACAAGAATTCTGCCAGAAGCAAATCTTTTGAAGTAGGTGACCTTGTCCTCAAATGGGACAAAGCTCACGAGGATAAAGTAAAACACTCCAAATTCCAGGCCCTATGGACAAGTCCCTTCCAGATTAAAGAAAAGGTTGGATCCCAAACTTATAGGCTACAGACCCTTGAAGGGATAATTGAGGTCCTCCCAGTAAACGGTCACGACCTTAAACACTATTTTACCTAACATCCCCAGGGGGGGCTGTCACCATACCTTGTACCATATTTTTTTTTCTTTTTTGTTGTTGTTGTTGTTCTCATTTTTATTTTGTTTTCAATAAGTTGCTTGTTCCAAGAAAGCTCTCATTGACCCTTCCCCTTTAGCTTCCCAAGTTGAAGGAGAGATGTAGAAGTTACTCAATTGGCATGTTGTGTTGGAATCTATGCTGGTGAAGAATCACCCCTGAAATGCAAAAGTACCATGAGCTTGCCTATGATATGCACTCAATGGGGAAACACGGCCAAGTCCCAGGAACCAAGCATAAGTAGCCCACCTAGTATGCTGGCCCCAGGGATTGCTGTACAAAATAAAGTCTCAGTGTAATTGGTCACTAGACAGAAAGGGGATAGAGCTAATCACAGGAGACAAAAGGATATCCAGGAAAACCCAAAAGTCCTCATATAGACTAGGAGCAACCTTTCTTGCAAGAAAAATAATTCAGGATCCCTCATCCGCCCAGGCAATAAATGCCACAATTAAATAAGTGCCTTGAGAACAGTCAAATAAGTGCCCCGAGCACATTTAAAATAAGTGAAAATTAGTACATGAATAAGGGGTAAAGGATTGAGAAAGGCTTCCTGTGCAGAGAGGTGATGCGATGACTCCACCGAGGTACTAACCAGGCTCGCTGATAGTGGAGCAACGCCTGTGATTCCTAGGTAGTGACTCTGCTGAGACCACCAGGTTCTCTAGAAGCGGAGCAACACGATGAGGAAAAAATAATCATACTAGATTCTGGAAATCCTTGAGGTTACTAAAACCTTTTTTTCCAGTCTTAAGGAATGAAAATGTGGTGGACCAGCACCCTGGGACATGCAGATAGGTGGAGCAAACACGCAAGGGCCAAGGATGAAAGTAGTGGGACCCATGAAGTGAAAGGATCAGCAGGCTAAGCCCCCCACCCCCCACAAGATGAAGAATCGTTAGAGATCCTGGGTCCTACCAGTGAATCGTCAGTTTTTGCAGTTGCTACAATGCCCTCCAAAATTTTTCCCCTTTTTAAATTTTTGAGCCCCTAACCTTTTCAAAAAATGGAGTCAAGCATAAATTCACTCTTTCAAAATATAGAGTCGCTAAGTTGCAAAATTGGTTAACTCATTTAATTTGTGACCCTGCAACCTTGTGACCCCTCAGATTGCAAAGTTGCGAGGTCGCACATCATCCTGAAACCAAACAATTGTGACCTTGCGATCCTGCGACCTTGTGACCCCCCAAGTCGCAAGGTTGCAGAGTCGCGAGGTTACACATCGCATCAACTCAACTCATTTGCAACCTTGCAACCCTCATTTATTTCCCACATGTGTGACCCCTTTATATATAGAATGGTTGCATAGGTCACATTCGACCTGCGTGACGGAGAAAGAAAAACCTCTGACAAGCCAGCTGGAGTGCGTTTTTCTGAGTAAGTTGCATAATCCTCCTGTTGTTTCCTTTTGATTGATTTTTGCCCCCTTTTCCCTCACCTTAGCCCTTTTTAAAACCTCAACCTATCTTCTGTTGTCTTCCACGAATCCTGTTGCTGTAGCTTACCACTCCCCATAGCTTGATGTCCCTGTGTACCTCCTCTGGAAGACTCCCTTGCATCAGCCTTTTCAAGTTCCCATTCAAGCCCTTTCAATAAGGAACTATATGCTTTCTTCCCACTTGATGTGTCACCCTACCTCCCTTCTGATTGAAAACTAGATGAATGTCTTCGTCGTTGTGTAAACCATCTGCCAAGCCCTACTGTGACCTAGAAACCTCGTGACCTGGTGACCTCGGTCGCTAAGTCACAAGGTCACTAGGTCACATATTACGAAAAATTCCAGAGTGATGCGACTTTGTGACTTAGTGACCTTGCGACCCGATCCCGAGTCGTCAAGTCGCCAAGTCGCACTTTCGTGAATATCTAAACCATCGCGACTCAGCGACTCAGTGACCTCGCAACCTAGTCGCAAGTCCCCAAGTCACTAAGTCATTTCTTTTTTTTGTGAAAGTTTAAACCCACATGACCTGGTGACCCAGCGACCCAGTCACAAGGTTTCCAGGTCGCAGGTTCACCCATTTCCTTGGAAATAATTGAGCAAAGGTAGGAGCAGCCCAAATATTTATAAATATGGCATCTGTCTTATCGTGGGATTATTTTATGAATATGCCAGGAAACCTCAAAGTCGAGCTAGAGTGCATATCCATCTCATCGGTCTCAAGTGATATGGGGCCTTTGGCAGTTTGCAAAAGGAAAAAAATCCGTGAGATAGAAATCTCAGAGGAGGAAATACCTATTTCTCTAACCCCCTATCTATGAAGACATAGCCTGCACTTTCGAAAAAGGGGACAATATGACTTGGTATCAGGTGTACCAAGAATATACAAAGCTTGAATTCCCAGAAGACCTCCCAGACCGGCAGGTGTATGTGAAGGTTAAAATATCCAAGCTCCATTACGCAAGTTCCTGTCCACCTATATTCCCATGTGCAGAGCTGATTGAGTGGATCCTGCAAAGGGTCGACCCCAAGATCTGGGTTATTTTGGATCATGCTGAGAAGACATTCGAAAACCTGAAGGGGCAAGATGTAGAATTATATTATGCACTTCCCACTCGAGAATAGACCTTCAATGATGAGTGGGCCACCACTCATGCAGTCCCCATTTCCGAGACCTTAAAGGGGTGGTGGGAACACCCAAAAAAGTTCTTGCTCAAGAAGGACCAAGAATATCATACAACAGGTCTCAAGAAAGTCTACAAGCTTGTAGCTGCAATGTTATGTAGGATGTATGGCCATCCAGATGCAACCAATTTCAATGGCACTTGGGTTTCTCTGATGCATGTTGTTACAGTGTACGACACCCACTTCAACTGGGCCAACTTGATAGTGGCGGCCCTCAGATCAGAAATATCTATGGCAGTAGCACCTAATGAACGGTATGCATCAGAATTTTACATGGCATCATACCTTTTAGATGCGGTATGTGCAAGGTGCCATTTTGAGGGGTGGGCACACAACTGGGATCTAGACCATGGCAGTCCAATTCACAAAAATTTAATGGTCTTTTGGGATTCCAGATATAAGCAGGACATGGGGTCAATCACACGTAGCTTCATCCCCACTCTCTACGGAAAGCTATTTGGAAAAGACACCCCGGGCATGTCCAGGCGAGCCATGGAGACGATAACCTGAGTAGCCCACTGGTTCCCTGACACGGATGGTACTTTCATCCAATTTTTCAGGTCGTTAAAGGCTCCTCACGCACTTCCCTAGTTCGTAACTGACAAACTCCTCCTCCAAGAAACATGTTACCAGATGTCAAGGGGTTTTTCAAAAATTCTTACTAAGGGCAAGAATAAGCCATGGCCCACTTTGCCACTCATTATCGGTGCATACACAGTGAAGGATTTTAGGAAAGTAGAGGCAAAGACTAAGCAAGTCAGAGGATTTTGTCTACCTCCCTTAGCACACCAGACGTATGATCCTAAGAGAATCATCCCCGCCCACTGCAAGCTGGCTAAATTCAAATGGAGTTACCAGCATACTGATTGCCCAACTGAAGACAGAGTCAGGAACTGGTACAACAAAGATAGAGAGGCTGCTCCAGAGGAATCAACTGATCAGGAAGATCAGGATAACCAGACTTTAGAAGAAATAATCCATACGCTGGGAGGAGCATCATCCTCCAAAGCCAAGAATCCAAGGACCGGTATAGGTCATAACTCTTCCACCCAGCAAAGAGAAAAGGAGGCTAAAGCTCAGCAAGAAGCCGAGGAAAATGCAAAGGAAGACAAGGACAAATGAAAGAAGCAATTGAAATAAGAACAAAGAAATAAGTGGGTGGAGGAAAAATGGAAGAAAAAGGAAGAGGAACAACGGAAGAAAGAAGAGGAAGAAAAGGAAGAATTTGAGTGCCAGGTAAAAATAAAATAGGATAAGGTGGAAGCTAAGTGCTAGCTAAAATAAGATCATGCTAGAGTAGAAGCTGAGTGCCGACTAAAGGAAGAATAGGAAAAAGCAGAAGTAGAGTGCCAGCTGAAAGAAGAACAAGATAGAGCAGAAATAGAGCAAAAGAAGAGAGAGGAAGAAATTCAGAAGTCAAAGGAACATCCCTCTAAAGGAACCGAAGGAAGTAAGACACCTCCTCCAGAAATAGAGAAACAAACGGATTTGCCACACTTTGAGGTACCCTAAACAACTCCTGCAACCAATGTGCACTTTGCCCTCTCAGAATTAGGTACCTCCGAGGATCTAGATGAGGGAGTGATTGATCTCACAAGACGTACCTACGATCAATTCACACACAAGATCAGGCAGGAAAAGAGAAAATGTTTGGCACGGGACCCTATTGTACCCCTTATAGTCACTATAGAGAAGGATATAGTCTTGGACACTAGGACCAATCCGGTTATGATCACATCAGCTGGTACCACTTTTGTAGTAGCTACCGAGGAGAATGTAAGCAGAATGAGCAGAGAAATTTTCTCCCTGCAGAATAGACTACAGACCTTCGAACTAAAGATAGCTAAATCAGTTAGGGAAAAGAAGGCGCTTCAAGAAGGGGTCGAACAGCTTCAGGTTAGGAATACCCTACTAATGAAATATCACTCACTGTTTAGGGAGAGTTGGTCACTTTGGAGACCACCATGAAATAAGTATATGAATAATTTTTCACGATAAAACAAACCATCGTGCCATTACTGAAAGAATAGGAAAAAACCAAGAGGAGGAGCACAGCTAAGGGAAGCCTCTACTACCTTGGACAGAATATTGGAGTGGTCTAATAGGTATCCACAAGCTCCAACCACCTTGCCTAGAAAAGATTGGATTGTCATCCAAAATGACAAGGTTTAAATCTAGATAAAGGTACAATCCAAGGAGAAACTCATCAAGGATTTGGAGAAAGTAATGCCCGCATATGAATATCTGATTAGCGGCATTGACTCAATGGCTTAAGAACATCACATTCTGTCTCTGGGTGCACTGGGTGAAGATAAAACGTGGGAAGAAGTCTCCAAAGATATCCAAGCATTTCTACAGCCCATAAGTCAAGCAACCGCCTCTTAATACCTGTCGGCATCACAAGAAAACCTGGTTCAATTCATTGTGACACCGGTTTGGATCTACACCAAACTGGCCTCCATGGATAATTAGATCATGATCAAGAGGGAAGATTTGATTCCAAATGCTCTCGAGTGTCTTCACAGGTTGAGAGAGGATATGCCTCAAGTCTCCCCATTAGCTTTAGATTATCGAGCATGGCAGAGTTATCTCAAGGAACAACAGCAGGTACATGTCCCTGACCTCACAATCACCCAACTACTCCCATGACCAAGTCACATATTGCAGCAAACAAAAGAGGTCGCAGGTAATAATAGCTAAGGGGTCGCAGGTTGCAGTTATAGCCAAGGTCGCAAGTTGTGGATTCCATCAAGTCACAAAGCATCTCAATGTCTGGAAGGCGAAAAGTTAGGGATACCCAAGGGTCAATTTTTTCCTATAAATACCCCCTTTGGGGAATTTTAAAGATCTTTTTTTTTGGGACTCCAAAGGAGTAAAGAGAATTGTATAGCTTCGAATGCACTTTCTATGAATGAATACAAGCACTTTTTTTTATTCCACTCTTGTATTTGATGAGGATTAATGTGTTAAAATTGTGAATATTTTGTCTTATGTATCTAATATCTTTCTGATTAAGTAATCTGTTTTTTTTGCTTATATCATTTATACATTTCAGCTCACTAAATGTGTTAATGATGTTAGGTTGTTTATTTATAGGATGTTAGCAACTCCGTTACTAACATCTATCTTACCTCTTGAGATCGCTTAAGGAAGTGAAGGCTGCTCCAACCATAAAAAAATGTTTCTTCTGTGGTTATAATAGCTTTTACAAGCATGTCCCTAATGATGTGCTACTAACAACATTTCCTTTGGCTGTATGCTTTAACTCATCTTTCTATTTGTAGTGTTTTATATTCATGAAGGCTCGTCAAACATTTATCTTGTACCATTCGAATAATCGTGTGTTCATCGGTTTGCAGGGCTTGTTTGTTTTCAAGAAAAAGGAGTATTCAGCAGTAGTCGGACCCACACCCCGGACGGGATCCCTATCACAAATGGTTTAGAGTCTAATTGGGAATTTTTACCGGGGAGATACCTTACTGTTGGTCGGACATCCTTTCGCGTCAACAACTCCTTAATGGATGGTGATACCTCATAAACTACCCTTAGATATTCCTAAGTTCAATGGAAACCCTGGGGAAGACTCCTCGACTCATGTTATGACTTATCATTTTTGGTGTTCATCAAACTCCCTGAATGATGACTATGTTCGGCTACGTCTTCTCCAGTGTACGCTCACTGATCTGGCTGCAAAATGGTACATTGAGTTACCTAGAGATTCTTTCAATAATTTCACTGCCCTAGCTACTGTCTTTTTGACTCACTTCCAGTTACCCATACAATATGAAACTAGAATGGAACTCTTGAATAATTTTAAATAGAATAATGCTACTCGCATTTTTGATCATATTCATGAGTGGCGTCGTTGTCGTATAATGGTTAAGACATTTTTTCTTCATCAGCTCCTTGCTGAGTGGTTCATTAAGTCCCTATTACCATCTATAACTGAGGATGACGTGGCTAATGGTGGTGTCATCATTGAAGAGAAGGTAATTCCTCATGCCCAATATTTAGACTTGATTTATACTCAATCTGGCAAGCTCTATGAAAAAATTATTAACGTGCCGCGATCTAATTTTATTGTTCCTCCTCCATTAAATGACTCTCATTCCAGAGACGGTATGATCGGTACTGCAAGAACAGATCATAATACTACATCTAATCCTTCTCCTTCTTCCGAAATCAATGTGATGTCATTTGACAAAGGCAAAAGTGACAAGCAACCAGGAAGTAAGAAAAAAGGGAAATCAAAGAAAAAGAAAACTTCTAACCTGCATGAAGATCATTTGATTAATCATCTGGAAATAGGAAACCTCATTATCCATGCATAATATGTAATGAGGAACATTTTTTTTGGGATTGTCCTCACCACGCTGAAGTCTCAAAAATGGTTAAAACTTCACATGCGTCAGCTATGTTGACAGATCCATTTCTGAATCCGGAAAGAAATTTGGTTGCTACAGATCCAGCTTCTAGTTCCCAAGTTCTTATGTTATCTATTAAAAATCCATCAACATATATTTTGGTGTCAACGTGTAATAAATATTATAGTAGTCAGGCCACTAATCAACCTACTACCTCGACCATGAATCCTTCTACGAAATTGGTACCGCCTACTGCTATTCCTAAATTGAAAATCAAGCCACCAAAGGGAGTCGTTCATAAATTGACATATAATCCTCGAGCAAGAGCTACTCAAAATTATAATATAGTTGAAGATTGGGCTCAATCCCTTTAGCTATGTTAGCTCTTGAGGTATTACAAAATTGTCCCTCCCAGAAACAGGCTTTATTGTTAGCTATTGGTGGGATTGATCTGACTGATTCTAATCTTGTGGTCTTTAATCAAACGGGCTATGTGCCTCAATTACTAGCAAAATTGGCATTCTCCATCCAATTAAATGTTCTCAATCACCTTGTTCAACGTACTATTATTGATGAGGGAGCATCTATGTGCATTATGTCTCTAAATTGTTGGAAGTCACTTGGCTCACCGTGCTTATCTCAATCATCAACGACGTTGAAGGCTTTCGATGGATGTACATATAAGCCTTGTGGTATTATTGATAACCAAAATGTTGAACTAGGGGGAAAAGGAGTGAATTTTGAAGTTGAGGTTATTGACGAACCCCTTGACTACAATATTATACTTGTAAAGCTATGGGTATATGCTACGACTGCAATTGTTTCTACATATTTCAGAATGATCGCCTTTCCACATAAAGGTGTTATCATAGTCATTAATCATCTATCCTTCTTTCCCTCCACTTCACAGGTAACTGGAATTTTTTTTTTTTTTTCACGCACCCCAACTCACACTTCAGAACATTGGTGTAGGAATCTTAAAGGATTCCACTCTCATGGGAACCTCTTCATTATCGCCGCCTACGACGTCGACATAAATTGCAAGTATAGAGACCTGCTACATGATCTCTTCCACTCCATCTGGCTTAAGGAAGAGTACATGTGATTCTGAAATTGTTACGTTGGATGAGTTTTTGCCACCCAGCCCTATTAAGCTAGCATAGAAATCAATCTATCTGGCTTGGGCGGAAAATCTGAAATCATTGTCATCGGTTGTTTGGGTTGATCGTTCCTTAAATTTTGGTACTCCATATGATCCTTTTTCCTCAACTTTCTTGACAGATGAGAATATTTTGGAAACCATGATGTCGGAAGGAGAACCATGGGAATATTATCATCATCGTTCCCATCTTCCTGATTATGAAGAAAATAATCTTAGTGAACTATATCACCCATCGATCAAAAATTTATTTTCAAATTCTTTTCCTATTAATGCAATCGATTCTGAGCGAAACTTGTAAAATATTGAAGAAACCATTTATATCAATATTTTTACCAAACCTAGCATTGTAGAAAATATTAATGTCGGTGTGTATTGTTCTCCATCAGAACTCGAAACATATCGCTCTCTCTTTCGTGAATTCCGTGATGTATTTGCTTGGTCTTATGAGGAAATGCCAGGCATAGATACTAGTATCTTTGAACACACTATTAATATGTACCCTGATGTCAAGTAGGTACATCAACGCCTTCGTCTTGTTCATCTGAAGAAGGTTGCTTCCATTAAAGAAGAAGTTGAAAAAAAATTGCGTGCTGGTTTCATTTACCCTGTTCTGCTAACTGAGTGGGTTTCCAACATCGTTCCTGTAACGAAAAAAAAGGAACCATCAGAGTGTGCATCGATTATCAGGATGTGAATCTCGCTTCCAAAAGACAACTATCCTACTCCCTTTATTGACCATATTATTTAATATTGTGTTGGGTGCGAAATCTTTTCGTTCATGGATGGATTTTCCGGTTACAATAAAATGAATATCGGACCAGAGGATTAATATAAGACAACATTCATCTATCCCTGGGGCACATTCGCTTATCAAAAAATACCATTTGGTTTAAAGAACATCGACACCACTTTTAATAGAGCAATGGATTATTCTTTCAATGACATCAAGCACATTGCTCAACCATATCTAGACGATTGACCCATGCAGTCACAAAATCGAACTAATCACCAGATGAATTTGAGAGCCATATTTTTACGCTGTCGACACTAAAAAATACACATAAATCCACATAAATGTGTGTTTTGTGTAGGTTTTGGTCACCTTCTTAGAATCATCATCTCAAAATAAGGAATTTGAATCAACCCATTGAAGTTCCAAGCCATTCCTTATTTTCCTGCACCATCAAATTTACTTCAGATACAGAAAATTCAAGGAAAGACTTACTTCCTAAGGAGGTTCATACCCAACTATTCCGAAATGGCTAAAGGATTTACTCGGCTCTTGAAAAAGGGGATTCCCTTCCATTGGGATCAAGTTTCACAAGCTTCTTTTGATGCTGTCAAGGATACTCTTGTATGGGCGTCATTAATGTATCCCCCCAATTATTAGAGTGATTATTTCTTATATATCGTCGTGGCTGATACGACCATTTCTATGGTATTGTTCCAAGTATAAAATGGGATAGAAAATCCGTTCTGTTATTTGAGTCGTAATCTCAATGATACAGAAGTGAAGTATTCGTACGTAGAAAAGCTTGCCTTGGAGGCTATTCAAGTTGTCCAAAAAATTCACCACTATATCCTATTCCGGAAGACCATTATTATTTCAGATTGCAACCCTATGACTTGTATATTATCATGTCAATTGATGGGGGGGAAATATTGAAAATGGATTGTCATTTTGCAAGAACTTGATTTGGAATTCATCAAATCCAAGTCAAATAAGTCTTTAGTTTTGGTTGAGCTTCTTTGGGACCTTCACTCTGATAGTACTGCTACTATGTCGGAACCATCTATTCTTGACGAGTTTCTGTTTCTGATCAGATAATCTGATACTTGGTATGGATATTTTATCATTTATCTCAGGACCCATAATTTTCGGCTTGGTACCTCTCACTCTGACCAGTGACGTATTCAATACCAAGCCAAATATTTTTTGATTGTCAGTGATACAATTTATCGTTGTGGTGTCAATACAATTTTAGGAAGGTGCCTCACCCATGAGGAGGCTGAAAAGGTTTTAAATGATTTTCATGTTGGGGATTTTGGTTGAAAATTTTCTGGATATGATACCACACAGAAGGCACTCTGCGTCGATTACTTTTGTCCTACCATATTTCGTGACTGCATCCTCGCTGTCAGAAGTTGTCACACGTGCCAGATATTTGACCGTAAAATCCGCAAATCGCTAGTGCCAATGCATCCTGTTGTCTCTGTAGGACCATTTCCAAAATGGGGCATTGACTTCATGACCTATAACCCTCGTTCATCTGGGGGGCATGGTTATATCATTGTCGCAGTAGACTACTTTACCAAGTGGGCTGAAGCAATGCCTACATTCAAAAACACAAGACAAACAACTACATTGTTTTTCTTTAATCATGTCATTGCATGGTTTGGGGTCCCACAGGCTATAGTCACAGATCATGGGAAGCATTTTTCCAACCATATGATGACTGAATTGACTGCCATGTTAGGATTGTCACTTGATAATTCTACTACTTATTATCCACAATCAAATGGACAAGTTGAAACTATCAACAAGATTCTTAAAAATATGCTTCAACGAATGATAAAAGTTCGTAAAAGAAACTGGAATTTGATCCTATACTCGGCCTTGTGGGTGTACTGAACCTTGGTGACAAACGCAACCAGATTTACTCCCTTTCAATTGGCGTATGGCCTAGAATCTATCTTGCCAATCCAATCTGAAATACCATCGTTAAAACTCATAATCGACTTGTTACCTGACACCTCAGATGAAGAAGTGTGTCTTTTTAACCTCATCCATCTTGATTAAATGCGTCGTGAAGCCCAATTGGCCAAAGAAGCACATAAGAGACGTATAAAGGCGCAATATGACAAAAATTTCCAGCCTCACATTTTCTCATAGGGCGGCTTGGTCCTTATTTATGATCAAGAAGCTGATTTAATAGGTACAAGAAAATTTGAGCCATTATGGCATGGCCCCTATATTGTCAAAAGAGTTCTTGCTAAGGGTGCCTACAAGTTGGTGGATTACGATGGAATTCCATTAGCGCAGCCCAGAAATGTGTTGTATCTGAAATGTTACTATGCTTAATCATGAGCGTAATAATTCTTTTTGTATTATATTGTATATATATGATGTTGATTTGAATTCACTATCTTAGTTTGTTTTTAAGATTTTTCTTGACGTTAGTAATATGCTTTACATTTCATCGCAGATGTATGAATATTTGGAACCATTTTTTGGATATGCTAATGGTTCTAGTTGTAGTACGCAGAATCTATCCTTTGCAGCGTGGGTCATTTTCGCTTCGAATGGTGAGTTAGTGAATTTTCAAGGGATTTGTATCGGTAGATCGAGAAACAATATCACTGAGTATAGCACATCGGTAGAACTTCTCTCTGATTCCATTTCATTTGGTATTAACCACATCATGATAAGGTTAGTCTCACAACTTGTGGTATTACAACTTACTAGTGTTTATATTGTTAGAAATCCAATACTGTATCGTTTGTTCCTAAGATTTTGACTTTTGGAAAGACACTTTGATTTTATTCAATATCAACACATCACCAGAAATTTGAACACATCGACTAATTATTTAGCTAATCATGTTCTAGACAGACATTTGCAACACATGTAAAGATACATTCACACAATTGAATAGGATTGTGCAATAAACATAGGAAAACACTGAAATCAAATAAATAGATAGTTATAGGATTTTACAAAATTTGTGCCCAAGACACATTTCGTCATCTGACCTCAAAATGTATGCAACATATCAAAAGTAAACTAGTGATGCTCATGGTAACATGCTATAGATATTTCTATCCTACGCAGTAACTGCATCCAGTGGTTAGGAACGCCTATAGTGTGGCACTATAGTTGCATGGGTAACTCTTTGATCCGGCAACCTGGAATCCCGAAGTTCAACCCCTCTACGTGCTGCCAAAGCTTAGACGGAGTCTCAGCCATGTCTAAACCTTGAAGGACTGATCTCCCAGCAGCCTTCTCTGCTAGCTCATTTGCTCCATGCTCTGGTTCCTCCACCGGTTGAACTCGACCAACATCTTCCTTACATTAAAACTTTATTTTAGTCTTGGAAAAACATCAAAATACAAAAAAAGTGTAGAAACCTTAGAAAAATAAAAAAACATGCTCAAAACATTCTTACCTATTGCACCCCACTGAGCGCATTTTGGTAAAGCTAAGTCTGGATCTCCTAAAAAATTGATGCCTACATATGAATACTCATCGATGGCGACAACCTGTTGCCTAAACCAAGCAAAGAATGCAGTCGAGAACATAATGGATGATTTTCCTACATGCCTAGCCATTAGTTCCACCTATCTATGCATCCTTGGATCTCTAGGGTTAGACACACCCACTGTCACATGTTGAGGCTGCATCAGTTGAATCCGCTCTAAGGAAAATGAAATGAGGATCGAACCGTAATTGAATTTTTTCTTCCTTCCTCCCTTTGCCTTGTTCATTTGTGCTTTTATTAAGAAATTACATCTTCAGACCAGTTGAAAATTGTTGGCTCCATGCACTCTAGCGCATACTGCATATATGATCTACTCGCTACATGTAGTGTAACGGTGCCGGAAAGCTTTGCAATCGTGAAAATAATGGTTCTCAAAAGGCAAATCACGAACATCAAGGATGTTTATTTTCCCATCCTTGCTTGTCTCTGCCCCTGGATAGCAATACTGCAAAATATAATCCCTCACCGTCTCTCCTCTGAGAGCAGACCCTGAGACAGAAATAGGCAAGCCTCTCCTCAACAAGCTTGTCAGAAAATATACATCCTCCACTGTAATAGGAACCACTTTGTTCCTAATGTAAAATGCATCAATAGTTGGATCCCATGCTTGAACTAAGAACTCCAACAGTTCTATTTGTTGCCTCATCCCCGACAAGTGGAAGTACTTTAATAACCCAGAATATCTTAGGTCTCTTACTGTACCCAGATCATTTAGGGAAATCATATTTTTTTCTTCATGCTCTCCTTCTCTCCAAGTGATCGTCATTCTAGTCCGATGAAATCTTGAAACATAACCATAAGACTCATTAGACTGCTTTTCATGCAAAAAAATAGGCAAATTTTGGTTACAATGCAAGAATCAATAATGTGAATTGTGCCCAAAGCAGTCTTGAACAAGGGATAATGCATTCCATATGCACCTAGGCTTCAATTTAGGTGCTCCACAACACATTTTTCGATGCTCAAGGGTGTGTTTCCCTCTTTTCAAAAATAATTTACCCTAAGGGGCACAAATCCCTAAAAATTTGCAATTAAAGGAAATGAATTGAATACTGAAGGAAAGAAAGGGTTTATGGAACCAACCTAGATCAGACGAAAATGAAAACCATCCACATAATCGATCACAATCGACGGCTGAAGTTCGAGGGAAAAAAACATGTTCAACGCTCCAAAATGCAAATGGTAACTTTCAAATGGTAAATGAATAGTAAAACTTTTAATTAGTCATTTAATTATTTTCAAATCTTATTTATTGTTATGACTATGGTTTTATTCTATTTCTATCATGAAACAGGTATTTTTAATCCATTGATGTTATTCTGAACAAGTTTTACAACTGATGAACAGATTAGTTGTGCAGATTTATTTCAAGAATGATTTGACCACAAAGCATACTTTATCCTTATTTTTCGATCTTTGTTAAAAATGAGAAAGGACTTGAAGCACACTTTTATCTCTTTTTCAAGCTTCGATAACAGTGAAAAAAGAACCCCTAGAGTCTTGTTTTAGCTCTTTTCAGACTCCAATAATGTGAAAATATTGTCGAGCACTTGTATTTTACAGCTCGTACAAGTAAATGAATTGATATCTACTCATTATAAGTTTAACCCTTTTTCAGACCAAGATAGATTATTTACGAAAAAGGAATGCCTTAGTCGAACATGGCTAGGAGGTTCTCTCAGATATTATTTTACACTTTTTCAGATCTAAGTGACAACTTTATGAAAAAATACTTATGGAGTTTTCTTTCGTCCTCTTTTTCAAACTCTCTAAATATGAAAAATGATCGGGCTGTCACTCTCGTTAGGCTCGTTAAAACATAAAATAGTGACGGGCTTGTAGATCATGGTAAGAATCGAGTTTCATTCATTGCTAGACTCGTTAAATTATTAAATAGAGATACGTTATTCACCTGGAGGGGTGAATTATAGATCAAGCATATGTTATCATCCTCAATCTTGTTAAAAAATAAAGAGGTATTGGTTGAAAAATGTCCAGGGAAAATTTTGGAAAGTGAATAGAACTTTTTACGGTAGCAGGTCACTCTTGAACATGACACTTCACTCCATCACTATGACTGTTTGGGTTGGGTAATCTTCTTGACGGTTCATTCATTCCTATGGTTCATCATACCTTCACTTTGGTTTTGGGTCAATGTCTCCAACTCATCATAGTGTCATCGATATGTTCAAGAGAAGTCATCCAGTGAATAATCATCCTTCTGCAATACTCATAAACCTTCATTCTCATGACAGTCATCCCTGAGCATTGTTATAGTAAGTCATAATTTGTCTCCGAAATCAGTAACTCCCTTTTGACAATAAAGTGACTTCATGTCAATGTCAAATCATCATCCATGAAGTTCACTTAGAAACATCATCATCCAATACCATGGGGCTTGTTACAGCATCGACAAGATCCTCGCTTCCAAACTTTTGACCGAAAGATTTTGCTTAGCGTTCGACATCAAATCATTTATTCATGCCTTACGAAATGTACTGAAGTACCTTAAGGGCCATTGAAATAAATGGTGGTTCTCTCGTGTTTGTTAACAACTCACATTATTGGTTGGTATTGAAACAATGTCTTACCATGTTTGACTACAAATCATATATTCGCATGGCTATACTTGTACCCGAACAATCGAGTGAACGAGATAAGAAGAGCCTGAATCTAGTCTTAGCCATTTGGGCTGCAATTTCAGGGTTGTTGTACACATCATCTATATGGTGACCTTACATACATATCGTCATTTGAACATGGACCTATATCTCTAGGCATGTCTCTATTGGGTAACATTCCAATGTAGATGACTTTCTGAATTATGTACATGTTATTAGATATTTTATGTGTTGAGCATGGGAATTTCTTCCCTCAACAATTTGTGATCAAGAGGATATATCATGATGTAATGTATCATAAGATTGATGCGGGTCATAACTCCGATTCAACTCCATCCCATCAGAGTTTAAATCATCTCATTCAAAAAATATTGTTATTATTATTCTGACTTCATGATTTAGGGGGAAATTGTTATAGGTCAATTTGGGCACCATTCCCAATGACCTGGTTAAAGTGGAAATCATCCCCAGAACCCATGATTAGGGTCTATCATCCCCTATCATTTCAGTTTCTATATGCCTTAAGACAAAGAATAAGAACAAATCATCCATGACTTCCATTGCAAGGTTTCCAAGATTTGAAGTACATGTTATATCACCTATGAGCTTACCAACGCAGCCTCTCAAGGGACTAACTACTTTTCTTATGAAATTACCTCCATTCAAGGGTGCTTTGCAAAGCACTTCCCGACATTCAAGGGTGCATTGGTCAATTGGGAGCGAAATTCTCATTGTCATGGAATCTCCACATGGCCAGTTCATTCTAGAATAGTCCACATGTGTCAAAATTTGAATCCATGTGTCCATTTGACACCTCTGAGCATGGGAACGTGTCTTTCCTATTATTAGAAATTCATTGGTTGTGAAACTACCTTCAGCTGTTCTATAAATTGAGCACGGATCCTAGTGCTTGAGAGGGAAGAAATTTGGTAGAGAAATGATGTTGGATACTCAATTGAGTGTTTGATTTGAGTAATATATTGTTGGAGAGATGTTCATTGTGATGAGGTTGGGATGATGCTATATTTGGTGACATCAAATCAATCGTTAGTTGTAACCTCCCCCTTCTATTCATTAATAAATATTGCTTCTTACTTTCCCACATATGTATCTATATAAGCTTCTATATTTCATATTATGGATTCTTAGCTGATGTATATGTTTCATGTTTCATTGATTTAATTGATTAAAGTAAATAGCCATCTGTATATTGCAATCTCTTTGTTGTTTAGTGTTTATACTTGCAGGAACTAGTATGGCGATCAAAGTTGGATTAGAAGCTACAACAAGAGCGACAGAAGGAGAATATGAAGTGCTTGGACTGCAATTAAGTTTCCCCATATTTCTGTGTGTCTATTTACTATTAGGAAAAGTATCTACAAAGTCTTTGATTTGTTGTTCTAAATGCATAGCACCACATTTAGGGAATGTGTTTTATCCGTAATCCATAATTCCACATAACACATGCATAGCGACGTCTTTGCAAAACCTCCAATGGTTGAGTTATGCCTTGGCCATGAACGCCAAGTCCTCCTCCTTTGTACCCCATCTTGGTGAGGAGTCTCATGATGGTTCATGTAATGGGTATCTCCATACTTCAAACAAAAATGATATCAGGTGAAGATGAAACTGAAGATAAATCAACACTATTTACCTCAGCTGTCGATTTTGACATAGGTGAAGAAGGCTTCTCTAAGCCTTTGTTGTGCTTCACTTCCTCCAAGGCCTCTATTCTGGCTTGTAGATGAAGCTATAATCACTGCTTCTCCTCCTCTTCCTGTAGGAGTGCCTTTAATGCATCATGATATGCTTGAATAATTTCGTAGTTGTGTGTCAATTCTTCCAACGCCTCTATCGTGGCTTAAAACTGAAGTTGCAATCGATGTTTTTCCTCCTTCTCTTCCTGTAGGAGTGTCTTCAATTCAGCATTGTCTGTTGCTTGTTTTTCATAAGCTTCGTACAACATGTATGCTTTCTTGGACACCCTAAGCATGGTCTCGTATATTTCCTTGACATTATCCATGGCTCAAATCAGCGAACGTTCAATAGTTCATGCCTGCAATCCAATCAGTAAGAAGACCTGCTCTGATACCACTTGATTCAGGTAAATTCCTGATGCCCTTTTAACCAAGACCTTTTACTTCAGTTTTTGTGTTATAATTGCATTTAATCAAAGCATCAATGAACATGAATGAAAATCGACATACTGTAAAGAAGAGGAACATAACAAGCAAGAGAAACTTAAGACATTGATAACGGAGTTCGTCTAGGAGGGACTACATCTCTAGGCCTCGGTGTCAATATAGTGTAGGTCACTACATTAAGTGCTCTAAGGAGTGAAGATGTACATGGATGGCGTTTTCTATGTCGTACAAGGAAAATTCCCTCACATAGGAGTGGCTGGACCTCTCTACGAGATGTGCCACTATAGGAACTCTCATCCACAACAAAGAATCCTATCAGTATGACAATAAATCACACATTATGACTATGAGCATATTTCCAACATCGAAAAAAAGGGATCTCGATCAAACATACATGTGACAATGAGTATCCCGCCAACATGGAAGAAAATGGATCTCAAACATAATACAAATTCATGATAGAAATTACATTTCACATCAAGAACAAAAACAAGATCCCACATCAAACATCAATAGGGATTTGTACGGCACAATGCATCTCATAGCAAAGAGAAAAATAAGTACATTAAATCAATGCATCATATACCTCACACTAAATATGACTAAAGAACGGGTTGCTCCGCTGCTGGATCTAAAATCACCATCGCAATCGTGGCGTCGAAAGGTGTTAAATTGATTGCTCACTCATTGAATGTTGACACCTACATCCCACTTTGAAAAGTGACCAAAAAATATAAATCTCAGATGGAAAATATGAATAAACCATCAGATTCGTGGCATCGAATACTGCAAAATCGACTATCAAATTTCTGAATTCTGACAAAGTGAAAATCTGGGCCTTAGGGAATCTTTTAGATTCCCCCTAGATTCCTCAAATATGTTGCTCCACATGGAATCTAGAAATCTGCAACTTAAAACAAAAATATGGTCTCACCATTGAGATCCTTGTGAAATTTCAAGAAGAATGAGTATAAAGTTGACCTCATTCTGACACCTGCAAATTTTGGCCTCCAAGGAATCTGAAAGATTCCCTCAAGATTCCTGAAGGTACTCCTCCACAGGGAATCTGAAAAATTGCTGCTCAAAAGGAAAATTTGGGTGCACCATCGTGTTCCCTACGAAATTCTGGTTAAAGTGCATATAAATTTTAATACATTCTGGAAATTTTACCTCCCTAAGATCAAAAGATTCCCTTGGCATCAAACTGGAATCTGTCTCGAACTACATGCACCTTCCCTCTGGTCTCTACCTTGAACTGCATGCATGGGTCTACTAGAAACACTTGTGAAATGAGGGGTTTAAAAAAAATGTGGAGCGAAGTTTACCACATAAATCATTGTGGTTTGTTGGAAAGTGGTTAAAAAGTCTAAAGGGAGGTCGGGGGATCAAACCCGACCTACATGCTAGGAACCCGCATTAAATTTTTTAAAACAAAATAAGTAACTGTTTGGGGGCCGACCTCGCATTGGGCGGCCCGTCCCAATGCCCCGCCGGATTTTTTTACAACGTACAATATGTTTAACATATATTATATATATGTATTAACATATATTATATATATGTATTAACATATATTTACACCGAAGGCGTTTTCTTTATGACATTGGGTGGGAAAACACTGTTCACCCCACCCAATCAGAAAGCTTCCTCTTTTCCCTTCTAGCCAATTGTATATTGACATGTGTAGATAGAATATTGGGTGAGGGTGAATTGAAGTAGTCTTGGGCCCGCTCCTGCTCAGGCTCCGGTTTCCGTTCCCCCTCATCCTCGTCCTCGTCCTCGACTTTCAGTGACGACCTTCCGTAAATTGGCACTCTGTTTTTTGGACGGTATTGATCATTTTTTATGTTGGGTTTTGGTTTATACAAAAATTTAGAGCATAGCTGAGATGGGTATCTCACGGCTTTGATTTTTTATTTTAATAGAGTTACAGGCCTCGTGGGAAGTTTGGTTTCATAAGATCAAAGTATAGCTGAGATGGGTATCTCACAGCTTTGATTTTTATAGAGTTACAGGCCTTGTGAGTAGTTTGGTTTCATAGGATTATGCAGTGAAAATCAAGTAGGGATAATTATCTGATTGGGATATTCCTATTCTTCATGTATTCTGATCCACAAGACAAAACACCCAGTGCTTATGCACATAAGAATTAGTAGCAGAAATGTATAATAATTTCAAGTAACAGGCCATAGAGTATGTTAGACAGGCAGTGAAAGAAGATGATGTCAGGAATTATGCCAAGGCCTTACACTCTTCTATTCTCTCAGCTAGACGGTCCACAGTAAGGATAAATAAAAGCTTCTTTACATGAATGCCCTTGAATACTTCAAAAATCATCTGAAGTATGAGAAGAACCCCAAGATTAAAGAGGCCATTACACAAAAGTATTTGTGAAGAACAGAGGAAATATGTGTTGTGTTAGACAATGGAGCTAGTGTAGGGCCTACTGCAAATGGTGATGAAGCGAAGACAAAGATCGACAACAAGGATGGGGATGGAGAGGATCCTGAGCAAACAAAATTGCATGCGGGCCTCAATTCGACGATTATTTGCGAGAATCCTAACGTGAAATCGAGTGATGTGGTAGGGCTTGAAAGTTCCAAACAGGCTTTGCAAGAGGCAGTTATCCTTCCTGTCAGACAAAGGTCAGACTTCCAGTGAAAGAATCCAGGACAGTGGATTGTGGCATATCTAGAGGCGCCTACACTGCCCATGAAAGTATTCTTCCACCGTGGAGAATTTAAATTTAAGAAGTCTATAGAAAGAAGATCTGGACTGAGCATTGGATGTGTTCTTCTTGTTGCAGGTCAGATTTGCAACTACCAAATTGATTTTAACTAGCTAGTGATTGGCTTTCTTTTTAAGCTACGACTAGTTATTTCGGAAGGCTTTATAGCATTTGATGCAACATTAGGAGAATAGTATTATGTGAAGGCACTTTCTACTGTATTTGCAAAAAAGCTGTATATGCCGCATTTGGGTTATTAATCAGTTCTTAGTGTCCATCGAATTCGATGATTTCACCATTTTTCATCACTGCAAATTTTCCTGCATCACTGGGCTTTTTTGCTCCTTACCAATCCATGCACTTCTAGTTTAATAAATGTTGCTCAGATTTTGATGGCACTTGTTCCGATACAGTACCAACATTTTATTTTCCCTTATTTTGAAACATTCTGATTCTTATTACTGGTATAAAGGGATATGATTGCCATATGATTTTTGACATCCAACATAGAGATTGACCAATACTAATGGCTGTAATCAGTCTAGAAAGGGCAATTATGGGTTTTATTTGGAACAAATTCTTGCCCAATTTATGCTTTGAATCTATGCACAGCCTATTCATTAAGAAAACAGGTTTTCCAATTTCATGTTGAAAAACATAAACTGCAAGCGAGCAAGCAAGAATACACAAATATCTACCTCATCCCCGTCCATTTTTGCCCACAACCCTCTGAATCCTAATTCTTCTCTTTATCACACTCATGTGTTATGATCTATCCCTATGTTTTGAGTCCACTAATCACTATGTGCATCAAGACAAGTATTTAGTTCCTTTATCAATGTTTAAGCAGCTAGTGTGAACCTCCCCAATCTTACATAGAATTGGTGATCTACCCTTTATAAAATCCATCTGAAAGGAGTTGCATTTGAGCCCAGAGTTTTGTCATGTTAATTTATTGTTTCCTAATCCTACAAATAATTGTTGAATTTGTGATCTAGCGTTATAAAATCCCTCTGAAAGTCAATCATAAGGAACATTGGATAATTTGAATGGAGCCAGCACATCCCAATTTTTTTAACTTGTTCAAATATCTGGCTTTGTTTCTCCTTACCAACCTGTGTACTTATTTTTCTTTTATGGATCATTTTTTCCAAAAACTTGCCTACCACTGCGACGTTATAATGTTGAACCAAATTTAGTGCAAATACATGTACTGCGAGGACTACAAAAACAAAGAAATAAATTTGGACTTTAGATATGATCTCGTCTCTGTCTTTTAGAAAGAACGCAGAAATCATGGTTGCCACAGTGACATAAAACCTATTTGAATTGCGTCATATCCAGAGGCGCCTAAAAAACCCATGAAAGTATGCTTCCACTACGGAGCATTTAATTTAAGCATCCTATAGAAAGAAAATCTCGACTGAGCATTGGATGTTAGTTCTTCTTGTTGCAAGCCGGATTTGCAACTACCAAATTGATTTGAACTAGCTAGTGATTGGCTTTCTAAGCTAGGGCTAGTTATTCCGGAAGGCTTTATGGAATTCGATGCAGCGTTAGGAGTAATAGTATTATGTGAAGGAACTTTCTGCTGTATTTGCAACAAAGTTGTGTATGTCCCATTTGGGTTATTAATCATTCTTGGCATCCAAAATTCGATGAATTCTTCCAAAATTTATTATCAAAAAATGTTTAGAGGAAATAAAAAGGAAAAAAAATGTTTATTTTTTTAACCCATGTAAATTTTACTTTTAATTAAATTATTAAACATGAAAAACAAATAATAATTTTTCATTCATTTAAAAAATTAAATTTGAATAAAATGGATATTATTTATCCATATTAACTTTGTAAATGAATATTTTTTTCTTTCAAAATTGAATAAAAATTATATGTTATAATTTCATATTATTTTAGTTATAAAAAAATTAGGTGTAAAAAATATTTTTTAAATTTTTATTTTATTTTAAAATAGTTGGAATTTAAAAATAAAATTTTAAATTCATATAGTAAAGCATAGGATGAGAAGGGAGCATGAAGAGGAAGGATACCTTCATTACTATGCCATTATTATGGGACAATTATGTTAGTGTTACTTTATGTTAGTGTAACTTTCTTTTTAAATTTAACTTCCTATTACATTATTTAAAAGATATGTAGAAACTAAAGTTTCCATTTATTGTTTTCCACATTCCCCACTCCAGCATTAACTTTGCACCTCTCGCTGAAAATTCTTGTATATATATGTTTTAACATATATATTATACGTGTTTTAACATATATATGATATATGTAATACGTACCCTTTTAAGGTGGAGGCTTCGTGGGGTCTGGCGGGGGTCATGGCCTGTCGACCCATAAATATATATATTTTTAATTGATATGACCATGTCGTGGGGTGGCGAGGGAGGTGGCTCGCCACCCTTTTTTTAATATTTTTTTTTTTTTTTAAAACAAACTTCTCATTAAAAAAAAAAAAACTAATTTTGGGCGTTAGAGGATATTTTAACTGTCCCACAATTTCGACTAGAATCTGGCCGGAATTCGACAGCCGAATTTCGGAGAAATTGTGCCTTCTTTAACCTGTCGAGTCATTCAAGTCAACTCAAAAATTTTACCAGCTCTAGCGTTCGCATACGAGCTTGGTTTGAAAAACTGTTTGTACCGTTGCGATCAGAACGACAAGATAGTTAACCTGAACCTGGTTCGAGATCAATATAAACACTTTGATTTTTGAGCTTCCATAAGCCCTCTTTGTCCCATGTGTGTCTATGGAGCCACCTCGATCAAAAATACAAAATAAATTAGTATCATTATCTGAAACAAGGTCGGTCAAGGTTAGAATTGTTTCCATTGTAGAAGTGATAGTATCAAACAAATGTTGTTTGCAAATGTTTACAACTATTGAAGAAGATACTCTCTGAATAATTTAAAATTTATATTAGCCATATGATTCCACTTTCCATACTCAACAAAATATATTCAAGGGAGGACTATATCTTACCTTTACACTAGTGGAGAAAAAATATAGGTAGGCACCACAAAGAAAAGAAAATGCATGCCTATGAGAAATCTTTTCCAATGTTTGCAAAGAATGCAACATAATGTATCACTTTATCAAACCCAACAAATAAAGATTGATTATATTGATTAATTGTTTGCATTATTTCCTATATATTTTAATATTACCAAGAAGAATTTGTGCATAAACATCAATAAATTGTCTTCATAAAATTTTATGAAATCCAATGATACTAGACTAACCAAATAAACAGATTATTTATGTCATAATTACAAAAGTAGCATCTCATATATGTCATGATTGAAGTGGAAGTTTAAATTTATATATACACAATAAAAGTATCAAAAAATTGTGTTTCATATGACATTCTTGTGCAAAATACTAACCACAAACTGAATATATCGAAATTGGAAGCTTTATATGTTTACAAATGCTTCTTGCTATAGTGTGACTCGAATCAAGCAAGAGCGTCTTTATTGAAATTCTATCTAGAGTGGGAAATGTATGTACATCTCCATAGATTAAGCATAATCCTACAAATAAAGGGTCTTATACATCAATTCCATGTCTGGCTAGGCCATAACAGTAAAAATAAATACTTATACAAATACATGTAGGACTATTACAGTTTCTCCATGTAAATTTGGGTAGTAATAATTCAATACCACTTATAAAGGGTCATATTGTGTCATCTTGTTAATTTTTCACTATATAAAGATGGAATTGAAATCTTCCTTCAAACTTTGATTTACATCCATTATGAAGAGGTGGGACACCATGTCATAGTTTATGGTGTGAATTTCATGTCCAAACTTAACAGCCACAATGGCTCCCACTAATCAAATGCAGCAACTGACCTAGGAATTCATGGTGTATTTAGATCTAAAAAGTATGGGAAATTTTCTGATCCTAGAAAGGCTTCACACAATGATCCATTACCTGGTTCTGTTGCTTCTGTTGATGATGCACATATTGAATCTATAGGAGAAAAAGTCCAGTTAGAGGGTGACCTAGTGACTTTATTTCCTGTAAAGGAATCTAAGAAATTAGAGGAAAATAAAAGTGGCTTCAATAGTCTTTCATCATTTTCGATTTTTATATGTGCCCGGTTCCCTTTGGCTCATATATGCAAAAGTAATTTTTCCACAAAGAATCTTCAGAGTTGCAAGTTTATGATTATGACATGCTTTATTGTAGCCTGTGTGAAGTGGACATATGCTATAAATTGGTTCAAAAAATAAGAGCTTTGTAATTTAGAGAAGTCTGTATATGATTTATAATCTGCAGTGTGTCAAAGAACAGAGCTGAGTGAAAGGGGGATGATTCTCTCATAAAATTATAGATATTAATCTTTTTCATTTATAAGATATTAGAACAATAGATAACAGAACTCTGCAAATTCAAATAAGATCCTTAAATTTTTACTATTAAACCAAAGGGAATCAAGCCACTAGATAAAAACACTATGAAAATCAAAACTACATTTCTATTTAACAAATAAAAAATATCAGACCAGTAAGCTTACCAAGGTTTGAAGTCCTCGATCTCCACATAATCAAGTAGATTCCATTAAATTTTTGCGGATCCCTTGGATACAAGTAAACCATTGCTAGCTTGGGCAACATGGAAGGAGTAGACTGTTATTTGGCCAAGGTACATAACACCATGCCACCATCCTCTTAAGCCTTGGGTGACATGGAAGGAGTAGACCGTGATTTGGCCAAGCTACATAACACCATGCAACCATCCTCTTAAGCCTTCTGCAAAAGACAGGTGTATACATGAAGATATGTATACAAATATTATTAATCAACTATTAAAAAGTTAATTAAATATAAGTCCCTATGGGCCCACAATTTTAGCACTTGTTTGTCCTGCCATAGCCCAACTTGTAGGATGGAAAACACAAGGCAAAGTTATGCATAATATGATCTTAACATCTAGGTTGTTATTACCATGGCTTTACAACTTTGAAAAAATATCACTATGATCATGGATGTGCTCCCATTGCTTTCCCTCTACCTCTCAGTCCCAAAAATTCACACAAAGACTCAGCAGTGAAGCTTTCAACTTCCACGTCTACACCAGAAAACACACAGGTGTCCCATACAAGCTACCTATTGTTACACAACAAATTTTCACTGTCCCTATACTCCATCTTCCCAAATCCTATAGGAACTTTAACATTGACACCTATGTATATTTTCCATCATGAACATGCCATTATATCCCTTACAGTATACTGAACAAACTCTTTGTTAATCATTCCTAGAGTAGCTCCTTAAAAACATGTTAATTTGGAGTGGTGCGCCCTTTGTTTGTCTCACTCACGCTGATACCTCATTTTTAGTCTAGAGTAGCATTGATTGGTGCCGAAATGGAGACCATACCTGTGCCGATCCACTTCTGGAAGTTTTTTAAAAATGGAAACGAAACTTCAAGTTCTGGAAGCTTCGTGGATGGAGAGCTAGTTGTTTTTTCATGAGGATAGGTTTGAGTTTCTCCCTTTGGGCTTCTTGTTCCTGCAAAAAAGGAACCACCCAAGGAGATAAACCATTTCCCCACCTTAAGTGGATCCATGCTCCCTTTCCCTTCACTATAAAATGGACATCCTCCCATACCTATGCTAGTTAGAACAAATATAGAAGAACAGGAGAGAGAGAATTGTTTCTATATGCATTGAAGGAGAGTTGAGACATTTGGCCTTTTCGTATCAAGTTGAAATGAGCACTTTGGAGATGTGCCTGGATTTGGACCCATTGAAGGAGAGCTCTGACATCAAGGTGCAGGTTGTAACTCTCCCTCTTATATTAATATGATACAATTGATTCTTACTTTCCACTCTTGTCTATGATGCATGATTTGGTTTCTAGTATTCCTTGATCAACTAGATAGATTTTTTATGCAAAATATATGTTGTTCTTTCGCATTTTCTATTTTTTGATCACTTTTGCACGTACCTAAGTGCTGGTGACAATGAGGATGTGACTAGGAAGTGCAAAGGATCAAAGGAATTGAGAGAGGAGCAACATCAGATCAAGGTAGGTCATCTATATACGATATGTGTCCATTTGAAATCTAGTAAAGTAGGCATTAGATTGTTCCTTGTTGTTACTAGACCCATCCTAGGGCTAGAGGGATTGTCTTTGTCCATAGAGAGGATTTTCCTGCATAAAAAATTGGTGACTCCACTGGGGAAGCTTGCCCTTAGTCTCCTATTTTCACTCCTTTATTTTTTGTTTTTTCATTGATATTTTTTCGAATGTCCATATCATTTTATTTGTCTCTTTTTTAACTGCTTACAGACATTCATCTCTCTAATTAAGTGATAAGCCTAGTTCCAGTTCAGTAAACCCTTTCATTTTTAATTCGCATCCTCAATTTGCGCTGGTATTTCTCTTACAGTCATGCCGATTAGCATTGAATGCATTTACATAGTCGTGCTTTCCTCTTCCAACACGGGTTGCAACCTCATGGCCGCGCCAATTTCTATGTGTATATTTTTATGGTTTCTTCATATTTGTCTGGCAGTGTGTATTATCCTTCTGAGTTTTCTTTTCTGCTTGAACAAATCCTGTTCTTATTTTTTCAACGACACTTTTAACTCAAGTTCCCCATCTTTGGTCTTCTCTTTTTCAAATCAAGTGCATCCTTATCATCCTAGGGTTTCTAGGTGTTTTTGAGTCATCTGAATGGTTGTGTGCTTTGTTGATTTCCAGACTTGTTATTGAGTTGAATCTTGTCTTATCTTTCAGGCTTTTTGTTTGATTGAGTTTGGTTTTTTCAGTTGATTCTCACAGTTAGAACTTTCAAGTGTTGACCTTCTATGCATTTAAGTGTCTTTTCTCCAAAAAGCATAGATCAAAATTGCTTTCTTTTGACTGAAGTTTTTCTTTGAGTGTTGATCATTGTAAATGTGAAGATTGTCTTGTTTTGAGGAAATGAGTTCGGCTCTCTCTTTGATTTTCAGATCTTCACCTCTTGAAGAATTTTTAGAGATTTATTTAGTACTCAAAAAGAGTGGTTACTTTTGATTTGCATTCTACATTTTCCATTGTGCTTAAATAGAAAAAACAAAAAGTTTTTTCTTTTGTTTTTTTCTTTAAAAATGAAAAGTTTCGATTCGCTTCTACTGTATTTCATTGAAGGTTAAGGAAGTGAAGAGGGTTTTCATTTCTTATAGGTTATGCACTTGGGGAAATAGTGAAATTTCATTCAATACATTTTCTCTTTTTCTACATTAATTGTGTGAATTTTCTTCTCCCTTTGATGTAGCTCTTCATCAAAAGAAAGAGAAAATTGTGCATAGATAACAATTGAATATTTTTCCCAAAGAATTTTTTTGCATAGATTACGTTACATGGTTGTCATATTTTCAACATTTTTTTTTGGATCGGGATAGTGTGAGTGGTTTAGTTTAGAAAAGTTTCGTTTGCTACATTATTGATTGTTGCATCACTATTTGAAACTCTTCCCTAAACTAGGCAACATTCATCGAATTGAAAGAATCATTTTTCATATTAGTTGCATCATAGGTGTTCAGGTAACAATCATTTTAAGCCTCGAAATTTAAACAATAATCAAGATAAACTTTTAAACGAACTTCAAGTCAATTAAAGAGCATTTGAAACCTAACACAAAAAATTTAGAGGTCTAGGCTAGAAACGTGTTCCGACATCTTTAAGCATAATAGTTGTTGCTAACGGTCTATGTTACAATCCAGGGGTGATATCCAGTCCCACGTATGGAAGTATATTGATGTATGATAAGTATATTTGGGACTCTCTCAAGGAACGGTTATGCATCAAACATCACTACTATGGATTTGGACTCCCACGTATCGTCGAGTGTATTTTGGGAGACACCATAAGTCTGCAAACCTACCATAGATAACTGATTATGCCACCTTGTAAACATGATACACCGGACACAACATTCGGGGAGATTGGATGTCATACTTTAAATCCTTGGTAAACTTATTTTCTAAGGTGTATATTGCAGTTCACGGATACTTGGTAAACCCTCTTTCCTATTTATCCCTTTTGATTATTTTTGTGTTTAATTTCTAAAATTTATCGTCCACGATAACATTTTACCTGTTCTCATCTCCTTAGCTGATCTTAGGTTGAGATTACTGGAAATAGTTCCTGAGTTTACCAACCAAGGAATCCCCTCAGATGGGAATCCTGGTCTGTTTCCTTCTTTCAGAAATGTTGGTGCTCCATATATGGGGATGTTGTCACTCCCGGGATTAACCATTGGTCTGTCGGTTTGGTTATTTTCAAGCATTGTAATTCTGAACATCCAAACAGCTTCTCAACCAAGTTCTCCCTCGCCTGAACCACATCAACCTAATGTTGAACTTAAGGATGAACCGTCACCTTCTTCACCCATTTATTCACCTTATTCTTCCTCTTCGCCTGGTGAAATTCTAGATTCTAGTACCCAAGTGGCTAAGAAGAAGATGATGAAGTCGAAGAAGAAGAAGAAAAATAAGCAAGGGGGGAAACCAACAATCATTCCTACCCATGTGACTAATGTTGAGAAAACTCACATTATGTCCCATAGAGACAAATTCCATTGCAAGTTATGCGAGGGTGACCATCTTCTTAGAGACTGCTCGGGTATTCCCAAGGTGTGGCAGTATGGTCCATTGGCCCAATCCATCCTTCGTCATCAACCTCCGAACATCGTGTTGATGATGAAACTTTAGTTAGAGAGAATAGGAATCATAAGAAACAAGGTAAGATCGAATTTCTCTGTAGGTTATGTGAATGGAACCATCCCATTCACCTCTGTCCCTATATGGATGAAGCCTCCAAAGTGTTGGATACCCTTTAAGCTTCTGAGTCTTGTCTTCCTGTTCGTTACCGGAAGTTTTCTTTGAGTCCTTTGCTAGTTGATCAAGTAATTGATTGGGATTCATCTTCAATCAATCTCGCTCTCTCAGGAAGTCAGTCTCATGAGTCCATTTCTGACCAATCATTGGTTGAGAAAAAGGGTGATCTGATTCCACCCACAATTCATCAAGTCTTTTCCATAGAGAGTCGATTTCCTCCCAGTTAGGTTCTCTTTGTTTCCTCTACTTCCCTGGAACCGGAGGGAGATCCTCCCATTTCCATGATCCAAGAGGGTGATCCTTCGACTCTCGTCACTGCAGTTCAAGAAAGCAATCCTCCTGCTCTCATTCCCAAAGTATAGAAGGATGGTCTTTCTGCTCCCGTAACAAAAGGGGATCGTCCTATTATTCCTATGGCACCCCCTCCATGTAGTTTGGTCGCATCCTTTGATTGGAGTCGATTCATGGGATATAGTCTTCCTCCTTACGTACCCTTTGAGATCATTTTACAACCCTACAATATGGTCGTACCAAGCTCGATTATAGATGAAGGCACATATGTGAGTATTTTGTCCTCAACTACCTGGCAAGCTTTCGGTTCTCCGTAGCTTGTGCTTGTTACTTAGAATATGTTGGATTTTAACAAAGGAACAAGTCAACCATTAGGGATCCTTCTGAAGCTACCTATTGCTTTGGGAGGAAATATTGTCTATATAGACATTATGGTTGTCCAAGGCCCCTTGTATTTTAACTTACTCCTAGGGTGAAACTATACTTATGTCATGGGAGCGCTTGTCTATTCCCTCTTTCATGTGATCTTTTTTCCACATGAAGTTTAGATTGTGACCATTGATCAGCTTTCATTCATTCATCCTAATGTGACATCTAGTCTACCATTTTACCTTCCTGGTCCTTACCCACCGGTGGTGTCTTCCCCATCACAGGTTCATTATGTGGCCACTTGTTCATTTCCTAAATCCAATGATAGCACCGTCAGTGATGTCATGAAATTTGTACTAGGGGCATTTGATCCCAATTTCCAGAGTGTTTTTCTCCCATCAGATGAGAACCTTTTGGAATCCATGAATTCTTATATGTCTTGATTATGTCTTCAGAGAATAGTTATTTTCTTGTGTCAATATCCTTAGGAAATGAAACAAGCTCTTCAGAGAAAATTTCTTTTCTTGTGTCAAGCTCTTTAAAAAATAAAACAAGGTGTCATGAGGATAGTTCTTTTCTGATGTCAACCTCGTTAAAAAATGAATTTGTCTTTCAGAGGATAGTTCTTTTACTGTGTCAACATCGTTAAAAAATGAAAACAAGTTCCCCTTCAATTTGAGTCTTTGACTTAATCTCGTAACTAAACCTTCACTCCATCCATATGTTAGTAACTAGCAGTCTACTCAGGTGAATGAACTAAAGTTTGGGGGCATGTACCTTGAATTAAGCTATCATGCTAGGGGAATGAAAATTTTATTTTCTCAAGCAATGTTTCCAATGTTTCAATCTTGTGTCAAAATGAAACCTCATTACTTTTTTGTACATCATTGTGCAATTTTGGTTCTGGTTTAGTGTGATTTTTGTAAAATATTTTCCTACTTATCTTGTTTTACTTGACAGATGCATTATTCTAAGATATACATGCTCGTGCTCCTCTATGTGATAGGCCGGTGATGAATTAAATATCGGCCACTTCAATGTCTAGCTATTGGTTGCCAAGGATGAATCACTCCTGCCCCGTATCCCAAATTCTTATCAAGTATTGAAATAATTTCGGATGTGCTCTTAAGCCTGGGGTCATAAAGAATTTGAGGAGCTCGAAATTCCTTAAAGAAGAAAGGAAATCCTGATTTGACATAGCTTCTTTGTCTACTTCATCATGATCTTTTTCTTTCCACTCAATCACCATGATTTCTCAGTCTTTTCCTTCCTATCATAACACTTACATGGCCTCTTGTCAATATTCATGCTTGAAAATAAATTTTAAATGGATATTTTTTAATAGGTTTTAGTGTTTTTTTGCGCTATACGATCAACACAGCCATTTTAAAAATAGATGCGCCAATCAATGCTCAGTCCATGTTAAAAACAGTAGGCCAGCGCGATCCCGATATGTGGTTGCCACGTCGACTCGCCGCAACACTATGTTCAAAGTACTTCTCCAAAAAATTACTATGATGTGTAAAAAATAGTCAAACATGTATGAAAATGCAGAGGATGAGTGTGGCTATTACCTAGTGTTGACAACTCATCGATCAGCCTCCTCGATCACCCATGACATTCTCTTGAAGAACTGAGGTAAATGAGGGTAAAATCCTCTTCCAAAATTTGTGAAGGTAAAAAGCAATTATTTTTACTTTCATCATATTTTATAAGTGTTCAAGTAACATTTTAGGGTTTTTATCATATTTTAGTATATTTTGATGAATTTTACCTCGAAAAAAAATAATGGGTTTATTATTGTACAACAACAGGGTTGATTTATTCAAAGGATCACATGTATACGAGTTCCAGTTTATTATGTTTTCAGACTCGGTTAAAAAATAAATGAAAAAGTCACCCCCTGGAGTCACCTTTCAGCTCTTTTCTTACTCTCTAAACGTGAAAATATTGTCAATTTCTTGTCGTTTTGAACTGATTAAAGTGCAAGAAACATCATTTACCCATTATACGTTTATCCCTTTTTCGGGTTGGGATAAATTATTTACGAAAAGGAATACCTTAGTCAATCGTGGCTAAGATGTTCTCTCAGACTTTATTTTCTACCTTTTCAGGTTTGAGGGACTATTTATGAAAAGGGCCATCTGGATTTTTATTTTCGACTCTTTTCAAACTCTATAAACATGAAAAGGCACCGAGTTCCACCTTTATTGGACTTGTTAAGATTTAACGACATTGGACCCGTCACCATGACTACCTCGAGTTCCTCCTTCCTAGGGCTCGTAAAATGTACTAGGATGGATTTGTCTGAAGGACAAACTTATATGAAAAGAATATGCTATCCCATTCAAGCTTCTATTAAAAAATAATTGGGGTACTCACCAAAAATTGTGGGGGGAAATGGAAGCATTTATCAATTGCGTCAGCAGTATGTCACTCTTGAACATGGCACATCCTCTGTTTCTTGTCAGGTTGGGGACATCCTACATTCGTCACTTTTCCTCCATGGGATTCAGAAATATTTTTTCCTCTCATTCAATTACCAATTTCATCAAAATGACCTATGATTCCAATTGATTCAAATACCACGAAGCTCTGGAGTCGTGTCGTCGATATGTTCAAGAGAATTTCCTTCTGCATCTTATTCATTTCCTGGTTCTCTATTCAACTTCATCATTATCTTATTGCCTTTGTCTCATGTCGATGATGTGGGACATAGTATGGCCCTCCTTCGATGGATTGCTTCCTATCAACTTCAACTCATTATACATGAATTTTATCTAGATATCCCTTTTTAGTACCCTAGAGCCTACATGCCCTAATGGCAGGTTGTTCGCGTCCGATGACAGGCTCACATCATTGGCCTTTGATCAAACGATTTCACGTGTGTTCGACGTCAACTCCTTATTCACATCTCGTGAATTTCACTGGTAGTAGCTTGAGGTACATTTTCATTATTAGCAGTCTCTCTCGCGCTTATTAACAATTTACATCATTGACTGGTAATCAGGTGATTTTCTTGCATGTTCGACTTCAACTCACTCATTCACATGCCTGAATTTGTACTTGGTAGGGTCATGATGGAACGCAAGACCCTAGATTTTGTCTGATGAAGTCTAGGTTGCGAGGTGATATGTATTATTCATGATTGTACATGTGAGTCTTTTATCTCGATGGTGGTGACCATACATAAATCCATATTTTTTATCCTCTTTATTGCTGGATGGCTGGCACCATACCACAGATCATGTTTCATGGTCTCTTTTATAGATGGATGTGTCCATACCTCATGTCTTTTGTTTATCTCAAATATTTCAGTTATGTATATATGTTCTTTATTTCACAGGTTTTCCAATGACGATGTCTTGGTCCTGGCACATACTCGTAAATAATTTCACCCGTCACTCACATTCAGCCTTCATGCTTTAGGGGGCATCTGTTACACAACAATTTGTCACTGTCCCTGTACTCCCTATTCCCGAATCCTGGAGGACCTTTAACAGAGACCCTTTTGTCTATTTTCCATAATGAAAATCTACCATTATATCCCTTACAATATACTGAACAAAATATCTATTAACCATTACTGGAGTAGCTCCTTAAAAACATGTTAATTTGGAGCACCGCGCCCTTTGTTTGTCTCACTTGCACCAATACCTCTTTTTTAGTATGGAGTAGCGTCAATTGGTGCCGGAATGGAGATCCTACCCACTGACACCAATCCACTTCTAGAAGGTTTTTAAGAATGTAAACAAAGCTTCGAGATTTGGAGGCTTCATGGAAGGAGAGTTGGTTGTTTGTTCGTGAGGATAGGGTCGAGCTTCTCCCTTTAGGCTTCTTGTTCCTACAAAAGAGGAACCACCCAAGGAGATAAACCATTTCCCCACCTCAAGTGAATCCATGTTCCCTCTCCCTTCACTATAAAATGGACATCCTCCCATACCTCTGCTAGTTAAAACAGAGAGAGAATTGCTGCTATAGGCATTGAAGGAGAGTTGAGACCTTTGGCCTTTTCGTATCAAGTTGAAATGAGTGCTTTGGAGACATGCTTGGATCCGAACTCGTTGAAGGAGAGCTGCGACATTAAGGTGCAAGTTGTAACTCCCCCTCTTATATTAATATTGTACAACTAATTTTTACTTTCCACTCTTGTCTATGATGCAAGATTTGATTTCTAGTATTCCTTGATCAACTAGATAGATTTTTTATGTGAAATATATGTTGTGCTTTCATGTTTTATGTTGTTTTATCTATTTTGTAGGTAACTAAGCGTTGGAAACAACGAGCATCTGACTAGGAAGTGCAAAGGATCGAAGGACTCAAGTGAGGAGCGGCATCAGATCAAGGTAGTGTTTGGTCAATTTAGTGTGTCCTAAATTGCTAACATAAATTATCAACCAGGGATTCGTAAGCTGACAAAGTGTGGCACACTATATGTGCAAGATAACCTATCTCTTACTTTTTTTCATTTTTGGATTTTTATTGATCTTGGTTGGTTTCCTAATGTGAGATGGAAATTCTAAAAGACAAGTATGGTTATGAATATTCAAGGCAATGATGTCCTTTATAATGATTTACCAAACTTCAAACTTGAAAAGGAATTTGAAACATACAATGACAAAACTTGAAAGGAAATGAAAATGTGTCACTATTCTAATTAAACAAAAAATGAACTATTGATCATGAAAACCATTATCCTTGCTGCTGTCCAAATACAAAAGAAACTATGCTTAAAGAAATCCAAGAATTGCAACAAAGTAAATCTAAATCAAATTACATCAACTTATATTCTGATCCCTCACCATTAGTCCAGCTATGGCTTTCGGAGGTAACCATAAACAACTTGAGCAATCTGATATCTAATTTGCAGAAAAGGAAACTAATATCAAACTACACACTCATACTTCAATCCCTCACCATCAGTCCAGCTGTGGCTTTCGGAGGTAACTGAAAATGACATGAGCAATTTAATATATCTAACTTGTAGAAAGTAAACTAATATCAAACTACACACTCATACTTCAATCCCTCACCATCAGTCCAGCTGTGGCTTTCGGAGGTAATTGAAAATGACATGAGCAATTTAATATATCTAACTTGCAGAAAGTAAACTATTATCAAACTACACACTCATACTTCAATCCCTCACCATCAGTCCAGCTGTGGCTTTCGGAGGTAACTGAAAATGACATGAGCAATTTAATATATCTAAATCTAACTATGGAAACAAATGTGCAAGACTGAAATAAACAAAGCAGTACTGAAATTAAACAAAAACTAAGAAAAATAAATTAGCAGCAGAACAATATTGATTCCATGTCATTAGTCAAAAGATATGCAAATGCCCGGGTTGCCATGAAAAATTATGCTAAAAGCTATGATTTCAGAAAGCAATCTAAGTAAGGAAATATGACAAAACAGAATTGAAAGCAACTTATCTAGAAAACATGTAAAAGCCTCCTTGGATAGCAGGGGCCCCTCTGCTACCAATTTGGTGTAATCCTTCTTCAGCTCCTTAAAATTGTAATCAAAACACCATCAAGGAACTTCTTTATTGAAAAACTTCACAAATATACATCCCATTCCATCTTAAACTTTGTTACAAAAGACTTCTCTATTCTTACTTTTTCATTACTTCTTCATTACCTATGATAGGAGAAAGCTTCTCCTATTTATACAAAATATGAGGAGTCATCTCATTAATGGGAGTCCATGAATCTCTCCCTCCATCTCTAGAGTTACAATCAAAATAGGAAATGATAAGACACATGTCTTTCTAGAGTTTTAACACAACTTGAGGAATGAGACACATATCCTCTTGATCCCATAATCTTCTCCAACCAAATTCGAATTTGGCCTTAGAGTGCCACATAAGGGTCTTCTAGAAGTCTCCTTTTGACCTACACATGTCATAAAACTCATAACACATATATAGATATATGAAACTATGTTAATTTTCTAGTTTCTAATCATAAATTCACTTAAAATACATAAAATAAATAACTTTGGAAAACAAGGATCCTAACCCATATATTTATGAAAATGGTTACTTGATGTAGGGTTTTAGGTCAAATGGCTATGAAATAAGAGCTAAATGGTTATGACATAATGGAAATATGTATGAATATGGAGAACACTTTTGAGACTCAACAGGTAGGTCATCCATATATGATCTGTGCCCATTTAAATATAGCAAAGTAAGCATTAGATTGTTCCATTTTTTTACTAGACCCATCCTAGGGCTAGAGGGATCATCTATGTCCGCAGAGAGGATTTTCTTGCATAACACCTATCAACCCCATACCCTGCCCTCTACATAATAACCATGGCCCCTCTAATCATGGTTGCACAATCTGTATAATAGATAGTAGACCTAGTGAAAGGTAATGCTTATTTGTTTTCATTGTTTATTTGGGAGTGAACCCAAAGAATGGATTTATAGTGCTCTAGGCATTCACTGTGAGAACTTGCGCAAGTGTCATTCGTTCAACTACCTGGAATTCTCATAATTCATAGTGCCAACAGAGGGATGGAGCTTAAGTCTAGTTTTTGGATAGAGAAAGTGAGAGCATGCTTAGCGAAGTGGTACATGCGAGAAATGAGAGCTGGTAAGAGACACTACAACTTTGTGTCTCTCTCTGGTTCTGCCTGAAACAACCGATTGAGAGCTAGCCTTCACTATGGAACCTGCTTCACCAGAGGCCCTATGCCTCGCTAAGTGCCCTTCAGTAAAGACAGGTACGTAGGCACAAAAGTGTTGTGTAAGGGGTTTTGTCTTCTCGCACATGATAAACATGATAAAATAGGACGCGCGATTCAAATGGATCTTTGTTTAGAAGAAATTTTTTACAAGGTGAAGCTAGTCACAGCTCCAGCATTATAGAACCCAAAATTTGACTTTTTTCAGGAATGTACACATCCGTCTGGTGTCCAAAATGAATTCAGACTAAGACTTATTTTTCTGAAATCATTAAGCCTGATCAACACATGATAATAAAAGAGGCACAATTCAAGTGGATCTCTATTTAGAGAAAGCATTTTACAAGGTGAAGGTAGTTGCAGTGCCATAATTACACAACTATACTTCGGTAAGGAATTATAATTGTACACTTTCTCATTTTAGCACTGCACTCTGCATTTGGTCGACAAAATAGCGACAAAATAGCAACATGGAGCCATAATTTCCAGAGCCATACTTAGTTCTCTTCTCGATGTGTCACGGTTTCAAGCATGTGATAGTAGAGAAGTGGACTTATAGAAACTTCCCCTGCAAACTTCCCTCCCCTGCAGGCTACTGGGAGTAGCCGCTAAGATCCCCAACCTTGTCGCCCTGTCCCGATGCTCCTTCCCAAGGAGACTTCCCCTGCAATCTTCCCGTTCCCCTGCAGGCTACTGGGAGTAGCTGCTACCATTAGATCTGTTCTATCCTGTTGGATCTGTTTCGGTGCTCCTTCTTGAGAAAAATTTTCTGTCCCCTGCAAGTGACGGGAGTTCAAGGCCAAGAAGGTGTAGCAAAGGAAGACACTCAATATGAATATTAGAGGAGCTTTATTACTAGTGTTGCTAGGTGTAGAACTATTGAGTTCCTGATTTCTAGGTGTTACCAGGTGTAAAATTAATGAAGTCCATATGTCTTTCACACAGAGGTGGAAAGTACAATGCTCAACTTTCCTTTTGTCTTGGCTTCTTCTTAAAACAATTTCATTCGCATAACATTCAATGTTTTTAGTTCAATTCTAGCATTAGTTTAGTATTTTGAAAATAAAAACTAGATCTATGAATATAATCTATAGTTTTTGCATCCTCACCTCAGGAAGAGACCAAAACCACGATGAAATCAATTGGACTATAGAAAATTCGATTGAACTATGAAAAATACATATCAAGAACATCTTTGAATTAGAGGCATTCTGATTACTAATAAGGATGAGGAACAAGCTTGAAAGAATAACCAGAGGGAATGCCTTTTATGATGATACACATTAAGTTATTTTGGTGTTTCAATTTTGACATTGGATGCGAATATCGTTTGTTAGACAACCCGGAAGGTTCAAGAATTACATACATCACTGACCATATGAAAAATCCCGACGCTCCCAACAATCTAGAAAGACATGTTTTTATACTTCAAGTAGAATGTAATAGGGACAAATATATAAATATGTGTAAATTAGTTTCTTGCATGGCAAACCATCGATTAGGGTCATTGAAATTATATGATCATAATAGTAAAGTACAAGTTTATGGGATGAAAGAGTCAATAATTCACTATGAAAAAAGTGGATTTCCACCTACATATGAAATACAATTCAAGGATGTAATTCTTACTTGAATTTAAATAGAATACAAGTTTAGGCACTGAAGGAAGCAATACACTGAACAAAAAGTGGATTTCCACCTAATTATGAAATGCAATTCAACTATGCAATTCTTTCTTAAATTTAATCATGACGATAGAGTAAAATTTTATGGGGATGAAGGAGTACATAATTGACTATGCCTATATGAAATGCAATGTAATTTTTACTTAAATTTAGGTTAATTATTAAAAATTTAAAAATTTTATTCAAAATTTTTTATTATTATTATTTTATTTTTAAACTATATATATATATATATATATATATATATATATATATATATATATATATATATATATATATATATATATATATTTATTTAAATCTATATAATTATAATAAGAATGTAATTAGGAGGTTTAATCCCCTATCAAGATTTTATTCTTATGAAAAAATCCAACAAAGAGACAATTTTTTTTAATATTGAGGATTCTTTTGGGAAAACAAATTGAACAAGGAGACACAAAAATGTTGAAATCACAGGTGAATAATGAAGTTATATATATATATATATATATATATATATATATATATATATATATATATATATATATATATATATATATATATATATATATATATATATGCACTAGCCTAAGATCCATCTTAACTTTGGATCTACCAAGTATTAAGGGATCAAATCTCTTTTCATTTTAAAAGAGGTCTGCATCTCAAGAGATTTAAATCCCTCTAGAGCTAAGATGGATCTAAGTTAATTTTTAAAATAATATAATTTATAGTTTTTATTTCAAACATTACCAAATGTTATTTTTGTAAATTAATATAAATTATAATATATTAATAGTAATTTATGTTGAAAATTTTGAAAAAAATTATAATAAATATTTATTACGTCGTAAGGCGTCATTATTTGAAAACAACCCTTCTAGCTGCCACTATATATTATTTTGCATCATTAGATGGAATGTTAGACAATTGAAAAATTTTAAGCCATTAGATTACTTGTTAATAAAAAACTAATAATTACAAGATATAATGAACATGTTAAAAATTAATAAAAAAAATTGTTTACTAAACAACTTCTTGTTTTTTTATGAGTTTCTTGATGGGACTTAAACACTTATTTCCCTAAGTTTTACAGATGAGAAAATAGGATCTCTCATCGCACACACAAGGAACCGCAACCTCCACCTCCACCTCCACCTCCATCCTTTGGTGCAAACTCAAAACTTTCCCTGTAGCTGCCTAGACTCCTCTAACGAATGGAGCTTCACCCACATCATAAAGTAATCACTACTGCATTTAGTTTTAAGGATATGGCAGTGAAATCCCCCTATGGCTCTGGCAACGAAATATGCATGTAGTTTTATGAATCTGGCAACGAAATCCCCCTAATGGCTCTAGAAGCAAAATCATAGGAATACACAACTTCTTTTGCGGTATCGAAGGTTCCAAGAAAACAGAAATATTTCATTTTTCGGTTCCTAATTTCTGTAGTGAAACGACCCCATGGACACCTCCGAACTGTCTAAATCTCAGGGCCTCCTTTTAGTTGAGGAATTGCCACTTCCACCTCCATCCTCTTCCTTCTCTAGCGCAAACTCGCCCACTATAGCTGCCCAGAATCCTCTGGGGAATGGAGCTTAACCCACCTCTTCAAGTAATCACTCTGTTGCATTTAGTTTTATGGTTTTGGAAGTGAAATCCCCCTCATGGCTCTGGAAAAGAAATCATGGGCATACACAACTTCTTCCGCCGTATTGAAGGTTCCAAGCCAAAGGAAATCTTAGTTTTTGGGTTTCTTTATTCGGTCATTAAATTTTTCCGGTCTAATTTCTTTAAAATCCGGCAGGAATTTATTGAAAACAGAAGTTTGATGGGTAGCCTTGCACAATCGAAGTGCTTTAGGGGTTTTTTAGGGTGCTGAATCCATATATAGAGTACAAAAACCAATTTAAATAATAGAAATCAAGATTTTACCTTAATTTTTTTCACCAGATTACGGCACCTAAAACTCCAAAAAGTCGCACTAAAGACAACTCCTTCATGAAACATGCAATCCATGCAAAGAAACTCGAACATTTGAAACCATGGAATTTACAGTTAGTTCAATGTCTTAGCCATATTATGAAGTCTCTTAGAGCCCATGAAGATTTCCATTGTGTAAAGAGGAGATCTAACAAGCTCTACCAAAATTTTTTTAAGCATTGTCTAGCACTCGTTAGTTTGTAATTTTTGGAGGAAGTTCCTTCATAGTAAAGAACTCTAATTTGGTGAGAAAACTAGCAAGTACTATTGAAGAATGGATTTATGTACTCAAAACCGATGCAAATTTTGAACAAACCTATTGCCATGTTCTTAATTTTGTTCATGGTAAATGGAAATTCTAAAAAAAATACTTCTTTCTTCTATACTATTCTTTCCTTTGTTACTGCCTTATGGTGTTTCCTTTGCAACATCTGGTGCAATTGATAGTTTATTATTTTGTAAAAAATATTAATTATTAATTTCTGAAATTTAAACTTGTAAACTAATAAAAAATAGTTATTTAATTTAGCTTACTAATTTTTTTTTTCATCGGATACCATTTCTAGCAAGATTGTGATTTGTGTTGTTTAAAATACACTTTTAAATGCATAAATACTTCTACACCCTGAAAAAAACCTAAGACAGTGGATCTTTCCAAATTAAACAACTAAATCATATGACTTTTAAAAGAAAAAAATCATAATCTCGATTAAAGATTTCATAACCTTTAATTATTAATCCATATATAAATTATAGTGTTTAAATTTTCTTTAAATATTTATAATTTTGTAATTCCACTTATAAATTGAGATGAACATTTTCATATATATTATTTATTATCATTATAGTTAAAGTGTTTAATAAGTCTCTCGTGTACATATATTTATATTTATTAAATCATTAATATATATAGTTATATTTTATATTAATTATTTTAATGGACCATGCACATAATTGATATAATCAATTTATTACAATGCTAAATTTTGATGGTCAAAGTTTACCACCATGCATTAATGTTACTTATTTTTTATTAACCTTCATTGATTTCAAAAAAATAAATTAAATTATGAATTTTTTAATTTTTGTTAAATTAATGTAATATATAAATATCACTCGAGTCCATAATTTACTAAATCATTCAGTTTTAGTGGTTGGATTTGATTGTGTTAAAGTGGATTTTGACAATAGTGTTATTGCCCATGGTTTGGTTATAACAAATGATTTTGTAATTTATATTGATTTAATCTATTAGTGTTTTCTCATGGGTTTGTACTTTATATTTATCTAATTTATTAATTTTTGTTTCTTAAATTTTCTTTTACAAATTAAGATGACATTCATTGTGAGTGAATTTATTTCATGTTCATTTATATTTTTATATTTTATATTTATATAGGTTTTAATTTGAATATTAATTAAAACATATGAAAGTGATATATATATATGACATTAAAAATTGTTGTCAAACTTTCTAACATTACACATAAGCATATCCCTAGACTATAAAATCCCTCTAAAAATAATTAGAAAATTATATATTTTAAAAATATATAACAAATTTAAACCTTATAAAATATTTAAATTTATTCCATTATTTTTTCTTCATTATAAAATTAAAAATAAAACAAGTGTCATCAAAATATCTTCATACATGGCTGTACACAATAAATTAATTCAAATAAATTTTACTAAAATATTTTCTAATAATAATTTTACTTTCCTTTTTCTATTAAATTATTTTTTTAATAGTCATCACAATGTCGTTGACACTCGCTCTCCCGACAAGCTATTATTATATATATATATATATATATATATATATATATATATATATATATATTACAATAATTTTGAAAAATGAACCTTATAATATTTTTTATAATATAGAAAAGTGTAATGCAATGTCTCTTCACCTTATAATATTTTTTATAATATAGAAAAGTGTAATGCAATGTCTCTTCCTTTATTGTATTTTTGGAACGCTAGGAATGAGTCAACCTATTTCTTATTTAAAATTAGTTTTGTGTACTTTAAATAAGATGGACAATTTACTAGAAAGTATTTTTAATTTTTAATTTTTTTAGGAACACAAGTAACAAACTTTTTATTTGGGAATTGGCTAATGCCCGGTTTTAGTATGAAGCTTATGAGAAATAGTTCTTATCTTGGCAATGTTCATTTCTTCTCAACACTAGTTGAAACTAAAAGATAACTTTGGTTTTCTAGATTTGGGTTCATCACCTCCTTATAATATGGTATTTTCCTTTTTCTTTCTAGATTTTTATTTCCCCACAATTTCTTCTTAAATTTGCAAGAAAAAATATTTGTAATATAATCCAAATATTGTAAGATAATTTGCTCATTTACTTCCCAATGGTCTAACCAAGACTAGGCATCCTTATGTCACCCTACCTTGAGGTGAAGTTGGGGATTTTGGCTATAGTTAGAAGCAATTTTAGGAAGCCTCTTGGTGTCTATGTTGTATGACTTCTTCTTATGCATAAGATAACTAATCATATCCATACTTTCAATGGGGGCGAGGCTTGATTCAATTAGAAGGCTAGGGTGGGGAGTATTTTCTTTAATCTTGAGGTTGTAAGTTCTAAACTACTCTTAAATATATTCAATATTCCTCCATGTCTCTCTGTATGTATTGCAACACCAAACCTCACATCCATATAAAATAAAAAGAGTCATGAGAGGCTCAAGGAGGAGCTATTTTCTATCCGAAAACCAAATATATGTCAACATACAATTGCTTTCAATCCCATAGTAATTTTTCCAACCTCCATTTATCCTTTTCTCAATGCTAAATTTCTAATTGAGCTTATGATGGATGTTGATTCCTAGGTATTTGTATAAATGAACTTCCTCCAAGGAGTTTTTCTCCGAAGAAAAAGTCGTAATTTTTCATTAGTAATAAGAAAAATCACATGTTACATTTAGCAGCATAATCATCTATGCTAAGATCAAAGAGTTTTACATATTATCCACAGAGTTAGATTCTGTCAAATAACAGTGACAATTTTTCGGCTATTCTAATATAAATATTTACATAAAAAATTTATAAAGTTTGTGACAAGTATCAAAAATAAATAAGTAGTAAGAACAGTCCATTAGACTGTTTGTATATGCTGCAATCAAAAAGAAAAAAACAACAGTCAATTATTGACTACATCCTGTGCTGCAAAATCCTCAATGAATGGGCAATGGTAGTACTGATAGGTCATATCCCCATCATGAGCCAATATATGCCATCGACCCCACTCTAGCTACGAGGCCTACTTGGAAAGCTTGTCGACCACCTGATTCCGCTACCTATAAATGTGTATAACAGAGATAAAATCAAATAGTGATTTTAGTAATAAGACCTCATCTAGTAGTGCTCTAAGCAAGTGGGTGTGACATTGTGCCTTCAAGTTAAACCAGTTGATAATAATTTGAGAATCCATAAAAATCTAAATTCTGTTGCAATCTTGTTCCCAAGCAAAGGTGAGGATAAGTCTGAGACAATTGAGTTCAACATAGTTATTAGAACCCGGATGTAGTCCCATCTTAATGTGGAAATAATGAGTGTCATGCAAGTGCAGAACACCCCCCCCCCCCGTGCCACCGCAACCATTAGGATAGGATGCACCGTCGAAATAAGCACATGGGAAAGTGTGGTCAATAGTCTTAGGAATGATGACCCTGTCGTGAGTAGCATGGATATCCTCAGGGATAAGTTGGGTGAGTTCCCAATCAGAAGGTCTATTCAAGAAAATATATTGATTTCTAGTGAGCCAGATACCCCAGGCAATGAGGAGAGGTATGATTCTGTCTTTTGGCCTCTAGGTGCCATGCCACCAATTGGAACAAGCAGTATAGACCGAGGTGCCCTGCCATATTTGAGTGCAACCAAGTACGTTAGTTGTAGAGTGCCAGAGTTGCGAGATAGCAGGACAATCTAGTAATAGATGATTTACAGTTTCCACCTTGGAGAGGCATAAACAACATTTGGATGGTCCATGAAACTCTCTTTTACAAAGTTTTTCCTCTGTGGGAGTGCAGTTCGAAAGAATGCACCACATAAGAAATTTGGATTTTGGGAGAGCCCTCAATTTCCATAATTGTTTCCACCACCAGACCTTGTCCTGTGGCTCCATCTGATTGCAGAGGGTGATGTAGCTGATTTTTGGAGTGCATCTGCCCATCAGACATATCGCCAAAGTATCTCATCCTCACTTTTTGTAATTCTGATGTTGGTGGAGTGTAGGGCCTCGATGAATCTGCCCCAAATCGGCCACCATTGTGCGGGGAGGTTCATATCATGTGTCGTTAACCATTCTTGGGAGGCCCAAGTGGTATGCCCTAGGGCAGAAATCTATGATAGGTACAGTCGGCCAGCACGAGCTAGGTGTAGTATGATGTCCAAGGGTAGTGAAAATTCCTGACCGTGATCGGACCATGCATCCACACCAATTTTTACTCTCTCCCTGAACCCGATGCACTAGGATAGATCCAGTTTGATCAGGTGGATGGATCTGGTGATGGCCTTCCAGATGATGGAAGTGCCACGAGTTAGCTAATGATTGCTTCTGATCTAGTCTAAAGTGGAGATGGGGGTGATATAATTATAATAGGTAACCTGTTTCCATAGGTTGTGCCCCACCAGTATTTTCCAGCCCATCTTGGCCGCCAATGCAGTAGCAAATTTGTTGAGATATTTTAGGCCCCATCCCCCCCAGCTCTTAGGTTTTACAATTTTCACCCAAGAAATCCAAGCATATGCTCATTCATCCTTCATGCCCCGCCAAAGAAACCACCCACAGATCTCTTGAAGTCGAGCTAACACACATTTAGCGATCCATGTGAGTGTCATCTAGTATACCAGGATGGCTTCTAGGATAGATTTGATGAGAACCAATCTGCCCACTCGAGACAAACATTTGTGCTACCATATGTTGATCGTGCGCTCAACTTTTGCAATCAGCCAATGCCAATCTACATACGATAATAATTTGGTTTAAGATGAAATCCAAGATATTTTAATCCATCTTCCATATCCTTGTCATCATGTTGAAATAGACCCAGAGCGTGTTGGATTTCATTGTTGGAACATCTAACCATCATAATGGTGGAATTGCTCTGATTCGGTACCAAACCTGTAGCTTTATTGAAAGTGTTGAGGAGCTTGTAAAATTTTTAATTATCATGAAAAGAACCATCCAGAAATATTATTACATCATCTAAAAATAATATATGCGTCAATTGAATAAAATCATTAATTTCAATGCCATGAATGGAGCCCTCGTGGTTTTCTTGGGCCATGATGGCAGAGAGGCCCTCCGTAATTAAAAGGAAATGAATGGGGGAGAGGGGGAAGCCTTTACGAAGTCCCCTCCTGACATGAAAAAAATCTGTAGCAGCATCATCAATAAGGTTGCTGAAAGAAGCATTGGTAATGCATCCCATAATCTAGTTGGTGAAATCATGTGGGAAGCCAATATGAATGAGGATGAGGTGAAGATAATTCCAATTAACATAGTCAAAATCTTTTTCCAAGTCAATCTTGAGGATAGTTCCCTTGAGATGCTTGAGTTTAATGAGGTGTAATGCTTCCTGAGCAATGCCAATAGCTTCATGGATTTGACGATGATGGAGGAAAGAAAATTGTTCTTTGGCAATGTGATGGGAGAGGATGGGCTTAATGCATTTTGCAATGATTTTGTAAATGCAGTTGCAAAGAGAGATGGTTTGATAGTCATGGAAAGATCGGAGCTTGTCACATTTGGGTATGAGGGCGATGAAAGTAGAGTTGAAACCATCAAATATCCTCCTCGACAATCTTCTATCCTCAATGACCCAAAGTAGATCCTTGTCAATGAGTTCAAAAAATGTAAGGTAGAATTCGATGGGCCAACCGTCAGGTCCTGGACTCTTGTCCTTCTTAAAACATTTTAGTACCCCCTCAATTTTCCCCAAAGAGACTGGGGCATTAAGGTCATCCAAGACATCCTCATTCACATAGTTATGCATCGTGTTGGAAATCTGAAGGATTTCTGGAAATTTGACATCGACTGATGCCCTATATTGATTAGTGAAACGTTGAATACCAATATCTAAGATTTGATCATGTGTGTGAGCCACTCGCCCATAACGATCAGTGAGCTCCCAAATAGTGTTGATGCTTTTCCTGCCTTTTGCACATTGTTGAAAAAATTTCGTGTTTTCATCCCCTGCTTGTAACCAAATTTCTCTGCTCTTGAGCCTCCATTCCTCTTCTCTGTACCTAAATATTTTGGCCTTTGAGATTTCCAGATCAATTAACTTGTCTTTAGTCTCCGCTGATTGGAAGCCCAGAGAATCAGGTCCATTCATACGACCTAATTCCAATTCAATGTTGTGTAGTTCCTCATCCTCTTTTCTTTTTTTTACTTTTCCCAGACCATGGTGAGTGCTTTGATGCAAGACAGGTTGTTAAATAAAAATTTAGTAGGACCCAAATCTGTAGATTTCTAATAGTGTCTCCATTCCTTGTTGACAATCGATTGAAATTATGGCTCCACCAACCAGCTAGAATTGAATTTGAAAGGTGCCCTGGGCTTTTGATTGCTTGTGTGAATCTCAAAGAAATTCGGTGAATGATCCGATGAGCCCCCAGTACCCACCCATTCTCTGGCCTTATCAAATTTCTCGAGTAAAGGACCCTTAATCAGGAAGTGATCCAGCCTCCTAGCAAGGGCTGCAACACCTATTCGTCTGTTATTCCAAGTGGGCATCTTCCTAGGCATGGGAATATCTAGTAGATCCACCTTGTCAATGAGCCCTTCAAAATAATCAGATAGTGGATCTGGGGAGGCACTAGGACCCCAAGATTCTGCAAGCCCAATGGAGAAAATTATTTCCCCACCCAAGATGATGTTCTCCCGCTACATGATAGAGCAATGCATCCAATCATTCCAAAAATCCTCTTTGTGGTGACATGGGCCATATACACTGATCAAAGTGATAGCCAAGTTTGAGTCTCGGGAGATGATGTCTATGCCAAGAATACCCAGTCTCCCCTACCATCCCATGGCTAGGATAGTTTTTTTATTGGTGCCAATGTCACATCCTCTCGATCTACCACGAGCATCGGATGTTTGAAAGGACCAGTCTAGTAGGAAGGAAGACAAAACCTTATGAAAACAAGTCCCGTCACCTAACGTTTCCTGAAGAAAGAGAACATCAATGTGAGGGGATGCCAAGAGCCTCTTAAGTGCCAATTTTTTCTCGAGGCTAGCCAGACCTCAAAAATTGAGGGAGAGACAGATCATGGTAAAACCTCGGCTCATGTGTTCTTTTCTCTAAGAACATGTTCAATAGAGGACTAGGTATCGGCGGCCACTTCTAGGCCAGCTTTGCGGATGGCTTTGTTGATCGATGATGGTATACCATAAGGAGCCTTAGAGTGTGACCCCCCTGAATTGACACACAGACCATAGGATGAAGGATCAAGGGCATGAGAGGTCGATTTCAGAAAATAAAGGTGCCCCGAGGAAAGGCTATCAGCAGTATGGGGACGGTCGGCGGATATGTCCTCCGCCGAGGTGTAGGGGGTGGGTTGAGTAATGGTGGGAGGTGAAAATGCCACAGGGCAGCCGAGTGGAGCAAGATTGCAATTATTAAAATTGATAATGTTTGGTTCAATAGTTGTAGAGAGAGATGAATTAAAAGAATCAGAAATATGTGAAAAGGGAGGAAATAGAGAGGTACCCGGAGGAGTCGTCATAATATACATAGAGGCGCAGGTGTAGTGGCCAAGAGACTGTGATCTCATGACAGGACATGAAGGTAGATCCATCACAGGGCCCAAGCTTTGCGCCACATTCACATCCACAGGCAAAATAGGTGATTCCCCGAAATCAGTCTATGTGGTCGCATCAATCATCAATTTTGGAGGAGTTGTTTCCGCGTTGATGAGGGGGAAATCCTTATATAGATTCCTAACTTCGTGACATCATCTGAATTGATAGGGGATTCCCTCATATTTTAATATTTGTTTCCGGAACATCCCGTCAAACTCAATGTCATAGCCTTCAATGAGGCCATCACGAGTGTTCATGTGCACAAGAATTTTGGCCACCGAACTATTCCCAGTCTCCAAATATGATCTATCATGATTCATGTATGTGTCGAGGTCGGCCCTAATAGATTTGAGAGTAGCTTCATTCTATAATTTTAGAGGGAGGCCAGGAAGTCGAACCCAAATCAGACCATCACCTGTATTTTCCTTGTCAGGATCAAACATAAGTGACCAGTGCTTCAGTAGTACTAGGTTCATCTCTATATGCCAATATTTTTATAGTACCCAATCAACCATTTCTGGCTATGGAAAGATTAGTGTGAACCATCCTCGATTCATGGTAAGGACCCTAGGTAGTAGAGGCATGGAGTTTCCCCATATCTCCGCAGTCCAGACTTTGAGTCAAGCCTGAGAGTAATGACGACTGTAGACTCATTCCATGAGTACCGTTCTAGATGTATTCACAATGTTCTCCATTCTGATCTCCTACCCGAGTTTAATGGCCCTCCTTGGTTGAATTTTGGCACACCTATGCTTCTTTCTGTTGGTCCCTGAAGCCTTGTGTCTGGCTGCCCTGCTAGTATCCATAGCCTCGTCGGGTTCTGAAGACTTCGGGTCATCCTCTGGAGGGACAGCGAGTGGTACAGCTTCAAAACAACCAGAAGCAACCACTGGGGTGATCACCACCTAAGTGTTGGGTAGATATGTAGGGTCAGTATTTCCGATAAGATCCACATGTTTGAAGACAATATCATCCAGTTTCCCCAATATTTCAAAACCCCCCTCTGGTAAATATTCCAGTGATATGTGGTTTAACGGTAAGTTTCGCTGGGTGAAACCCAGGAGACGGAGGTTCAAATCTCATTGAGTATATGGCCTGTTATGATCCGGCTCAAGGAGTAGGCTCCCCCTTGATGCGGAGTCTCGGCTCTTGCTAAATCATAAGTTTCTGGTATGTCCAACTTGCAGGCTGTTGGATATACTCTTGGTGTTATAAGGCAGCGATGAGGATTGATCCTGGGATCTCCCTTAGATTAGTCTAAAGAGTTACCGATTCACCATGGTTAAAAAAAAAAATATTCCATAGGAGCAGATGTGTCCGGCGTTTCTTGCTCCCGTTTTTTTCAAATCCTGAGGATAGATGGAGATGGGATAGTGAAAGCCCGTGAAGACATCGGTTGAAGAAAAGGCTCCGAAAATGCCGTCGAGGCACTCAGAAGAGGTGCATCTAATATGGCTTGTAACTATGAGTCACCAAACACCATGTCAGCCATGCCACGGTCAGTCTGAGTCAGACGAGGTATCTCGCTAATGGCACGACGGTCTGAGGATCGGGTGAAAATATGGACGCCCTCCAAAGGGTCTGAGGAATAGTCCACCAATTTTTCATTTGACATCTGGGGAGAAATATTAAGTGCAAAAAATCCAAATAAAAAGCACCGAGACAGTGAATGATCGACTCGAGGTCAGTGGGGTAGCACCTTGTCAGTTAGCAGCCAGTCGATGCAGAGAATGAACCACGAAAGACCCGTGAAACCCTAGCTGTTCGAGGAACATATTATTCTGAAAGTGAATAAAAACAAAATTTGTGCATTCCGGCGCTAATAGGTCCTCGACCCCACGAAGAAGAGTGACCCGCACTTGGGAGTAAAATCCAGGAAACAGATGAAGTCCTGAAATACAAGGCGGAAAGTACATCGCGGTGAGGTGAGAGGAGAAAACAAAAACTGCGGGAGTTGAACCAAGGTCAAATATAATAAGCTATGCGAGAGGCCCAATCGTGAACCCCACCTGCAGATAGGTGGATGACATGTTCATGGCTCGCTAACCTCCTCCTCCGTGCACTGATGAGCCAATGAAAACATTTGTAACTCCATGGTTAGGGTTGCGGAGCTGAAACCCTCATCGTAGGCCTTCTTCCTCCAAGGAGTTATTCTCATAAATTTAAGTATTATATGTGAATCCTTTTGGATATAATTATTGTGGCATTAGATTTTCCGGTATTAATAGTCATAGTGAGCATAAATATGGAAGGATTCTGACTTTCTTTCCAAGATAATAATCACTTCTTGCCAAAAGAATAATATCTTCAACATAAAGGAGAAGAGTTATGACTATATTAGTGAACATAGATCAAACATAATATGCATCTTCCAAACACTCTTCTAGCTTATCAATGTATATGCCAAAAAGGGAGGGGGATAAGGGACACCCTTTCTTGACTCCAGTATTGCATTTAATTTCTTTCGATCAAATCTCAGTAGTCCTAAGCTTGGGAATAACATTCTTTTACACCTTTTCAAAACAACCCTCAACTTGATAGGAATCATTATCTCATCTAGCCTCTTCAATGGTGTCAAAATATTTTCTAAAGTCAAACAGGAACAGGGATTAGTTTTATTATTGTGACATTCCTTTGCAATTATCTTAAGAATTAGATGATGGTCCATGATAGAGTGATATAACATAAACTCAGCTTGAATTTTATCTCTTTTACTATGTATTTGAACCTAAAGGCTAATCCAAAATAAGCCCATGCAGCTTTGCTAAATTGTGGCTAATCACAATTGTCCTATAATTAGGGAAAATTTTAGGGGCGAAATTTCGCAAATGGGCTGTTTTTTGGACATTTTCTGAAAACAAAATAGCCAATTTCATTCAAAAATTTCCTATTTTTTACAAATATTATTAAATGGATGAAATTCGCCAAAAAATTAACAATTTTAATAGTAAATTACATGTTTTTTTTTTTAGAATATTCGCCTAAATTCTATATGTATGAGTTTTCAAACTAGAATTGTTGCCTACAATACTATATATAGGAAAAAGAGTAAATCCTTAAAAAATCTGTTGCCTATAATTAGAAGGAATGTTTTTATTCTCTGTCTTAAATTTACGTTAATGATCTACCTCCAAGGTATAGGGAGGCCTTACTCTGTTGCCAAATTAAAGAGCTTGTTATGTGCCAGATGATGATATATTTTCTCATTTTAAAAATTTAAACTTGGTAGCGTTCATTGTAACCTTTCTAAAGTTAGACTTAGAGAGGTGTAGTAATTTCTCTTGCTTTCTACTTATATAATATTTGATATTTTAAATATTAATTTAATTTAGATATTTAATAGTAAAATAAAATAGAAAATGATGAAAAATAAAATAGAAAATAATGAAAAAAATGAAAAAAATTACAAAATATTGGAAATTTAATAAATATTATTTTTACATATATTATTGAAATTAAGAGAATTTAAAAATATTACGATTAGAAATTTAATTTGAAATTACTTAAAACGTCTTATCCCATTAGTGACTTTGAAATGTTTTATATTTAAAAGTTTGAATATGAATTTATTTTTTTCTAAATAAAAATTGAGTGTGTGAGAGGAAAATTCCAAGTATTTTCCTTATTCCAAGAATGCCATTCACTATAACCTGTGGGAATCCAATTAAGATAGGAAGCATAACATTCATTCCTCCCAATCACCCAAAATAAACTGAAGTTTATCTATCTATATATATATATATATATATATATATATATATATATATATATATATATATATATATGGAATTAATAAGGTGTTAAAGTTCTTGTTGCCTCATATATTTTTTCAATATTTCAATATGAGTTATAATAGGAGAAATTCACCATGAATACCAAAATCCTCCAAGAGCAGACTTAGAAAATAACTCTATATAATCTGTACGAACTTATAAAATATTTAGAAAAATGTATAAAACTGAGAGAAGTCAAACTTCAATAAGATCTGTTTTTTCTTTTCTTTTATAAGTTAGGAGTATCAATATATCATAAAAGGATACATCATAGGATAGTAATGGAATTGCACGATAGTTTGTTGTGATAAGAGTTAGAATCAAAGAGATATGTTCTCTTGCAATTGTGGCCTTTAAAGGAAAAACCATTTAATAATACCAAAAAAAAACATCCAACTATCTATGAGAAAAAAAAGAAATATGGGTCTTGCTTATGAAGGGAAATTGATAACTATGAAAAAATATAACAAAACCAGACCAACCATGGAGGGAAGCCAAGTAATAATTTCTCCTACTACATATAAAAATAAGCACAATGGAATCTAAGTAAGAAATCCCAAAAAATATAACATGGAGGGCAGAGCTTATGAATGTGACCTACCTTATGAAAAAACTCAATGGTAGTGTCTTTAGAAGCTCCCATTAGATATTTACCATCTAGAGTTCCCCATAATTCAACGAGCCCACATTTAAAAAATATCATCATTATTGGAAATGGATATGGGATCAAATTTGGCCTCTACACGTAAGGCCATATCTTGCCAACCTTCCTCAATATTTTCTTCTATGATCGTGCAATCCTAGTTCTCTTTGTACCATGAATATAGAGTCCCCTCTACCTAAACTATTGCACATGTAGTTAATGCAAAGAGATGTATATAAGGGTAAGCTAATTCCTAAGGCCATGTGCCCTTCTCTCTCAAACATAGTTAAATGGGAGAGGTTGCACATGACCCAATGCTAGCTCCTCCCATGCCTCCTCATGTCCATGTACCATCCCAAGCAAGGATAAATGAATTCGGAGACTTGAAGCATGATCTCATATTCCAAGAATTAGAGACTTTACTTGGGGGGTGATCCATTTTATAACTTTGTGAGCATAAAGATGAAAATATTTAAGACACCTTCAATAATCACCTATGAGAACACTTACTTTTTTACAGATCTAAGCCCATATATTACTTCCCACAACTATACAACATTGTTTAAGGTGTTGCAAAAATACCTTACATAAACAAAAGTGATCTTCCCAAGAGGATTTCCAAAGACTCCTCCAAATCTCGTTATCTCCAAATTTCTTTTGGAAGCATCATCGAAGTTGAGTTTGAGGAAGTTCAAGGAAGGAGGAGACCAAGTGGTAGAGGAGGAGATATAGAGGTAGGGATGGAGAAGAGGGGATAAATATGAGGGAAAGAAGAGTGCCCCACTAGTTTTTGAGGATCTTGAGGTATTTAGGGATACACTGGAGATCAACTTATAACCATTTCAAGGACATTAAGGAATTAAAGAGGTTCGCAGATATGTTTTTTCAAAGTTTGCTAGGATTGAACTCCATATTTTCAAAAATTGTTTTGTTTCTCTCCCTCCATATTTCCCACAATGAGAAACTAGGGAATAATTTCCATATTTTATTTAGAATATTATTATGGAAAGCTTGCAATCTCTAATTGGAAATGGTGAAAAAAATGCTAGATATATCTCGATGCATCCTCCTAAAAGCTCCAAATGCCCCCCCCCCCCCCTCGCCCCGCCACCCCCTCCCCCATCCCAAACATTCCTTGAGAAGGCATAAGAGTTTAAAATATGATCTATGGATTCACCTTTATTCTTACATAAGATAGAATAAGCAAGTAATATAAGTCAATTTTTGCACAATTTTTCTTAGGTTCAGATCCTCCTATGCGCCACTAATTATAGGAAGGTAGATATTTTTGGCCATTGAAAGGGGATTCAGATATTTTCCTATATTGGGTCCTTCTAAAACAATGCATACTTGGAAATTAGAGAAAAATTTTCTTTCATGTTGTATGTTCCTCTTTATTTGAATTGTCATGATAGCTTGTCATCTTTGTTGGAGAGATAGATTTTATAGTGTTGTAAATCATCCATTAGAGAATTTTGTTTGTTTCTATGCTACAAAGGGATATGATAAAGACATAAATACCATTTTTTTCACTCCTCTCTATTTTTCTTTTTCTAGTGGTATTTTACATAAATACCTTGAGTGTTCTCATAGAAATTCTTTAGTGAAATGTAGTTCGTCTCTACTTCTAGTATTTTCTAGATAGTGGACCATGGGGGGGAATTCTTAGTGTAGATATAGTTATTTGAAATTTAGTTGTTGGTTTATTTGACTTCCAAATATTGTTCCATAGAACCTTTGGTCCTATCGGCCATCTTGACCACATTGTATCACCTAGAATTTCGTAAAGGATTTTTGGGTCTTTCGGGCCTCTATTACCTTTGCGCTTACGAGTGCATAGGATGTTCCATTTTACCAAGGCCCTCTTCTTGTTTTGATGAGTTGCTCTCGATAAAAAAAATCATTCAATAGATCACACTTATTTGAGAATGTGTTGGGGAGTAGCTACAATATAGAAAAGATATATTGGAGGAGCTTGGAGCACAAATCTAAGAAGGATAGCTTGTCTCTCAAGGTTGAAATCTATGAAGGTCCAAAAAGAAAGCTTATTGTTGATTTTATTGAGTAGGTATTCCAAGAGAATTTTTTGGACAAATAGTCATGGCTATCACTAGTTGACCACAAGTTTCAAATCTTGCAAAACCTATAGAATGTATGAGAATTTCATACTTGAAAAAAAAAAGATGAAAATTAAAAATTATGTGACAATTTTTAGCAAAGGCTCGAAAGTCAACCTATAAAAATAAAATATTCTAGTTATAAGCTCTACATAATATGAAAATATGATAAATAAAATTTTAAATGAGAAAAAAATTGACACTAAAAACTTACCATATGAATTTTTTAGTAATTGTGGCCTTGAAAGTCTATTGATAGCATTAGAGTAGATGAAAAAACAGTGAATGTTATTGAATTTGAAAGCCAAAAAAAAAAATCACTAAAACTTTTGTTTCTACATTTACACTCTTAAGAATCTGAAATTCCTTTTATGTCAAGATAGCATACTGGGGTTCTGAAACCCAGATACGAATTTGTAATAACTCAATACTAGGGATTAAAAAAAAAAAACTTTAGTACCTAAACAAAAACGATGACCTAAATAGAATTTGTGCCAAAAATTATGAGAGAATACACCGATAAATTTAAACAGTGGTATTCAAAAACAGAGAGGAAAAAGTAGGCCTCAGTTCCATACGTAATTGAACCTTTGCATCAATTATGAGCTTGGTAATGCGACTATAAGGGGTTCCTTCTTCTAAAGAAATCTTCACTCAAAAACCATGAATTTGTTTTTTAGTTAAAAGCCCTCATGTCATAAATATGGAAGAGGTTAATTAGTTAAAACCTTCTTAATAATGAAAATCCAAATGTAATGGTAATATACCCAGCAGAATCAAGCTAAGCGTGTCGTTAACTTGTGTTAACTAACACAAGCGATAAAACATATGTGAAGAATCCTTATATAACTTGCAAAAGTCCAAAGAGTTGTTAAATTAGTAGGGCATTTCTGATATAATTCTTTGAAGAGCCTTAGAAAAGTGCAATAAAATTTTAATTTAAGCGTACTCCTGCATACCACGTAATAGAAATTCAAAAAATCATATTTAAAAAATATAATATTCGATTATACAATTATGAGATTACCTATTGCTGGTGGCTTCCTTGTAACTTGTGAGGTCTCAAGCTAGATGTGAAAATAATTGTGAGGAACTATCTTTCATCTTATGAAAAAAACCAAATCTGAAAATGCACTCAAAAATGAAAAAAATATGATGATTAAGGCATTTCATAACTTAACCTCAATTCAAGAAACAACGAACAAGTTAAGTAAAGCGAGGGTTGAAGCCCACACCTATAGTGGCTTCAATTTCATACAATGGAGATTTGAGACCCTAACCTAAATTTGGGAAATAAAAAACAAGTTAATTGAAGCTAGCACCTATCGTGGCTGCCTTTTTAGACAAAGGTCACAATGCCTAAAATTCTGAAACCTAAAGCATGATTCCGCTACTACTAGTTTATTTCGAGGAATGGGGTGAAAACCTTCCAAATATATCTCAATTATTTGATACAAATTAGTAGGGGTTGATGAATGAGAGGAAACTACTTTATCATTTTCCAATGCGTTTACCTCTCTCTAAATAGGTTTTGTTGTCGGCAATGCTTTATGTTCTTCAGTTGTGTTTTAAGCTTTAAACATGCACAACGTCGGTGTTGATGGATGATTGAACTTGATGATGCATTTTAGGCTTTAACCATGTACATGGTGGATCAAGAGGAACAAGAAATTAGGGAGTGAAAGGGAAACAAAGTTGGAGCATGTAGGCCAAGGAATTATCAATGAGAAGTTAGAAGTGTGGGGGAGATTGCTAGAGGAGGAGGATGAATAAGCAAGTTGGTGTCCATGGTTGAATCCATTCTACTAACTTAAAAGGAGAAGAAAAAAACTTACATAAAGAGAGGATCCATGAAGGAAGAACTTAGAAGCATTAAGAATGTCATGTCTGCAGATATGGAGTTAGTAGGCCTCCATCAAAGCGAATGTTAGAAATACAAAGAGTTGCATAATGGTATAGGATGGCACAAGAACATGGCATCAAGCACAGGGTAAAAAGAGAAGTCACTAAAGTTAATGGTTTCTATATATTGAGCCCACAACTAGATTGTTGGTGAAAAATAAAGTGAGTGAGAGATGACATGGGATATCCTCCCCATTCATTACATGGTATAGAAAATTTAAAAAAAATCAAAATCTTCACAAATTATAAAAACCTTTCAAATATATCTCAAAACCTTCCAAACATATCTCAATTATTTGGAAAAAAACTTCTCCATGTATCTCAGTTATTTGTTCTGAGTCCTCTTTATATCTCAATTATATGGGAAAGCCATCTATATGTTGGAATTTACTCCCAACCACCGCTATGAATAACAGTGGCAGTAGCCCACAATTTCATCAATTTTGTGCAGAGAAGGAAAAGCAAGGATCCATGAGCCCGGAGGCATTTTCACGCAACCACAGTAAACAAAGTACCTAAGCCATCCTCTGCGTTTATTTCTTTCAACCACCACTTTAACTTAACTTTTTCCTGCATCACATTTCCTTTTCTTTACCTCTTAATGTTTTCGCCACAAATGTTATTTTACCGTCGATGCGATATTCGACGGGACATACCATACACCCAACCACACAATGCAATCCACCCATTTCCTTTGTATTCCACATTTCCCTTTGTATTGTGCATTTAGCACTTACCAACATTTAAGCTGCACTGCAGAGCGCACTTCACAGATTATACCACTTACCTTTCCACCACCCTCAAGTTATATTATTTGCATTGCGATGCGATATCGATATAGCATCGCAATTGCACATCACATGGATTTAAGTTTCTTGTTGAACCACCTGCAGGCTATGTTAAATGATATGCGATGCAATAGTGCCATGTTACTTTGTAATCGCAAATATTTAAGTTTACCCCTGTTCTCACATATTTTAAAGTTTAAGATCGACGACCTATGATCTGCGATAAGGAGCCGAATGCGATGAGGACTCAAAACCGAAACACATAAAATTTGAAGTCCGTCAGTTTTTGTTTTGAATGCATTTTTATGTGTTTTTCATGTATAAACTAGAATACGACATGTGCATCGATTTAATGAAGAAATGGGTCTTTTGACGGCCCAAGGAAAAATGTGTGTTGAACGTCCGTTCAACAATTGAATTGCATTGCTTAGAATTAGGTTTTTAGGCTTTGGCCATTTGTATTAAAATGTAATGTAGTTTCATTTTGAAAAATGTGATGGGATAGAAAAATAAGTTTGTTCCTCTCGTGTTTTACGTTTCCTGTGTGTATTTGTTATTTCCACATTTATTGTATTCTCTATGTTGAAGGGGAAACACATTTCTTCTGTGTTTGTGTTTATTCCATATTCTCAACATGGTATCAGAGCATGTCTAGGCTCTTAGTAAAAGAATGAGCTCTCTTTATTGAATAAGTTGTAAGATTTGTTTGTAAAATCAAAAGTCTCCAACAGTGAGAAAGCTTTTACAGTAGCGAGAAGGTTTCTCTTTTACACAGTCAAATTGATTGTTTGTTTACACAGTCAAAATGGAAGTAGCAGGCACAAGCCTGAAAAATCCACAATTACCACAGTTCAATGGTAAAAATTATGATTATTGGGCCATTACAATGAGGGCCCTATTTGATTCACAAGATATATGGAAGCTTGTGGAACAAGGTTTCCAAGAACAAACAGACACAGCAACGCTGGCTGTTTTAATAGTAGCAGAAAGAGACTTGTTGAGAGATAATAGGAAGGACTCCAAAGCCCTCTTCTATCTCTATCAAGCAGTTCATGAGAGTATATTCCCAAGGATTGCAGTAGAAATAAAGACTAAGGAGGCATGGCATCTTGTCATGACAACCTATCAAGGCATGGAGAAAGTGAAGACAACAAAATTACAAATGCTGAGGAGAGATTTTGAAACTCTTTGCATGAAAGAGTCTGATAACATAGACTCATTCTTGACACATGTGATTGGGTTAGTTACCCAGATAAGGTATCATGGAGAGACACCTGAGGAAAGAAGAATAGTGGAGAAAATCCTGAGAATTCTACCATCAAGATTTGATGCCATAGTAGTGGCAATAGAAGAGACAAATGATCTATCAATATTTTTAGTGGATTAACTTCATGCATCCCTAGTATCTCATGAAAATAGACCGAAGAGAACAATGAAATCCTCATTGGATCATGCTTTTAAGACACAAATGTCTTTTGGTCGAGGTAGAGGTCGAGGAAGGTCAAGCTACCAAGGAAGAGGAAGAAGCCCACAAAGAGCTGGAAGAAACAACCCTACAAGCACAAGTGGAAGGGGTAGCAAGCAGAATGAAGGAGAAGGCTCAAACCAAAATCAAGCACAATGACAAAGGTATGATCAATCCCAAGTCCAATGTCATTATTGTAAAAAGTATGGGAATTATGAAAATGAACGTAGAAAGAATCAAAATGACATGAGTAATAAACAAAATGTAAATTTTACAAAAGAAGATAAGAACCAAAGTAATTTGCTTTTAACATGTAATGTAGCACAAGAAAAACATGAAGATGTATGGTTCTTAAACTTAGGTTGTAGTAAGCACATGACTAGAAACATAGAAATGTTTGCCAATCTAGATGAGAATGTGAAGTTTGAAGTGACAACAGGGACTGATAGTAAAGTCTCTGTCATGGGAAAAGGAAGAGTAGGAATACTGAAAAGGAAGGGAGAAAATAAGTTTGTGCCAGATGTCTATTATGTACCTGGCCTAAAATGTAACCTTCTGATCATTGGATATCTCGTGAACAAGGGCTACAATGTGTTTTTTAATAATTATTTGTGTACAATCATGGACATATCTCCAAGTAAAAGGGTCATTACAGAAGTGCAAATGAAAAGCAATATGATGTTTCCTCTCAAGATCAAAACAAACTTGAAGGAAGGAGGTGTGGTGGTAGCCGTCACACAAGAGGTCTTTCAAGAAGAAGTGAAAGACGAAAACTAGTTATGGCATTTGAGATTTGGACATCTCAATTTTGGAGGCTTGAACCTCCTACATACAAAAGAAATGGTAAAGGGACTACCACTCATAGAGAAACCAGATAGCCTATGTGAAGGTTGCATCTTGGGCAAACAACATAGAGAATCCTTTCTAGTAGGAAAGAGTAAAAGGGGAAAGGCACCCTTAGAAATTGTCCACTCAGATTTGTGTGGACCAATGCAAATTCCATCTTTAGCTGGAAGTCATTATGTTTTGACATTTATAGATCATTATACAAGAAATACATGGCTTTATTTCTTGAAACAGAAAAGTGAAGTTTTTGAACAGTTCTGCCACTTCAAAGCTCTTGTTGAGAAGCAGAGTGGGCACTACATAAAAGTGCTGAGAACTGACAGAGGAGGATATTATATCTCCAAATATTTCCTACATTTATGTAGGGAGAATGGCATACACAAGCAGTTTACCACAAGGTATACACCACAACAAAAAGGTGTTGTAGAAAGGAAGAACAGGACCATCATGGACATGGTCAGAAGTATGTTGAAAGAAAAACACTTACCAAATGAGTATTGGGAAAAACCTGTAAATTGTGCAGTTTATATTTCAAATAGATGTCCAACCAAAGCTATTATGAAAAGAGTTCCGGAAGAAGCACGGAGTGGAACAAAGCAGTTTATCACTCACATGAGTGTATTTGGATGTGTGGCATATGCACATGTCCTAGATCAGCTAAGGAAGAAGTTGGACAGTGAGGGGGAGAAGTGTATATTTTTTGGATACAGTGATGAATCCAAGGCCTACAAACTCTATAATCCATCAACCAAGAAAGTTATAATTAGCAGAAATGTACAGTTCATTGAAGAAGAAGCTTGGGATGGAATCTTAGAGAAAACTGTGAATGTGAAGACATACATTTCACATGAAGATAGAGAGGAATTGATTGCAGAAAATAATCCCTCAACAGTGGCTCCTCCTCCACCTACACAAGCTCAGGAGAGCACACCACAAGCAAGAAATAGAGCAATAGTGCAAAATCAAGGAAGTGCTTCTCCAAGCACACCACAGGGATTAGGAACTCCCTCGAGTTCGAGTGGAACTCCAAGCACACCAAGAAGACCAAGATTCAGAAATCTGAGTGAAATTTATGAGCAAGAAGCTAATAATAATATTGGCCTGAATTCTTTATTTGCATTTTTTTTTCATGTTGATGACCCAATCCATTTTGAAGATGTAGTAAAAGAAGAAAATGGGTTGAAGAAATTGGAGTAAAATGAGTCTATAAGACCAAAATCAATGCTAAAGGCAAGATAGAAAGACATAAAGCAAGACTTGTTGTCAAAGCCTACAAGCAGCAACAAAGAAGAGATTATGAAGAAACATTTTCACCAGTTGCAAGGATGGAGATAGTGAGGACAATATTGTCCATAGTAGCACAACAAAAGTGGAAAGTCTATCAAATGGATGTAAAGTTAGAATTCTTGAATGGAGTGTTGAAAGAGGACATATATGTTGAACAAAATCCTGACTATGGGATAGAAGGCCAAGAGCACAAAGTATGTAAGTTGAAGAAAGCTCTTTATGGGTTGAAGCAAACACCAAGAGCATGGTACAGTGCAATTGATGCTTACCTAATGGATAATGGGTTTGAAAAATGTGATGGTGAACCCACACTCTACATTAAAGAAAATGATGGTAAGATACTTATTGTTTTTTTATATGTAGATGATTTAATTTTCACAGGCAACAAAGTTTCCCTCATTGTTGATTTTAAAGCAGTCATGAAGAGTGAATTTGAAATGATTGATTTGGGTTTATTAAGATATTTTCTGGAAATAGAAGTAGAGAAAAATGAAAAGGGAAATTTTATTTCTCAAGAAAAACATGTTGCAAAATTTTTAAAGAGATTTAACATGCAGAACTGCAAGGCAGCAGTAACTCCAAATGTCATGGGGTTGAAGTTAAGCAAAGAAGATTGCAGCAAGAATGTCGATCTGACAATGTACAAGAGCATAGTTGGCAGTCTAATGTATTTGACTACAACTAGGCCTGATATTATGTATGATGTGAGTTTAATTTCCAGATTCATGGAAACACTGAAAGAGATACATTGGGAAGTAGCCAAGAGGATTTTAAGGTATGTGAATGGAACAAAGGAGTATGGTGTTCTATACTCTTCAAATGATAAGTTTAAATTGATTGGTTACACTGATAGTGATTGGGCCGGAAGTGTAGATGATAGAAAGAACACATCTGGGTATGTGTTTCATTTGGGATAGAGAGCCATTTCATGCGCTTCCAAGAAGAAATTAATAGTTGCATGATCAACAACAGAAGCATAATATGTGGCAAAAATAGCAACAACATGCCAAGCAATATGGATGAGAAGGATGCTAAGATATTTGTGTCATGAGCAAGATAAAGGAACCACAATTTATTGTGATAATAGCTCAGTAATAGCAACATCAAATAATTTTTTTTCCGCAATAGAAAAAAGAAAATAGATGAAAAATATCATTTTATAAGAGAATTGGTTAACAATGGTGAGATTTTTTTGCAACATTGCAGGATAGAGGAACAATTTTCTAATATCCTCACAAAGCTATTAGGAAAAAGAAGTTTTGTTTATCTCAGAAAGTGTTTGAGAATGACTGATGGTGGCAATTGTGATTAAGGGGGAGTGTTGGAATTTACTCCCAACCACCGCCATGAAAAACAGTGGTAGCAACCCACAATTTCATCAATTTTGTGCAAAGAAGGACAAGTAAGGATCCATGAGCCCGAAGGCATTTTCATGCAACCATAGCAAACAGAGTACCCAAGCCATCCTCTGCATTTATTTATTTCAACCACTGATTTAACTTACCTTTTGCTCACATCGCATTTCCTTTTCTTTACCGCTTAACGTTTTCCCCACAATTGTTATTTTACCACCGATGCGATATCTGGTGGGACCTACCGTACACCCAACCACACTTTGAAATCCACCCATATCCTTTGTATTATTCATTTCCCTTTATATTGTGCATTTCACACTTCCAACATTTAAGCTGCATTGTAGAGTGCACTTCGTAGATTATACCACTTGCCTTTCTGTCACCCGCAAGTTATATTATTTGCATTGCGATGCGATATCACATCACAATCGCACATCGCATGGATTTAAGTTTCCCTTTGAACAACCCACAAGTTATGTTAAATGATATGCGATGCAACGATGCCATGTCACTTCGCAATAAAAAATATTTAAGTTTACCCGTGTTCGCGCATATGTTAAAGTTTAAGATCGTTGACCTGCGATCTGCGATAACGAGCCGGATGCGATGAAGACTCAGAGCTGAAACACGTAAAATTTGAAGTCCATCAGTTTGTGTTTTGAACGCGTTTTTACGTTTTTTTCATGTATAGAGCAGAATATGGCCTGTGCGCCGATTTAATGAAGTAATGGGTCTTTTGATGGCCTAAGGAAAAACGGTTGTTGAACGTTCATTTGGAAATTGAATTGCATTGATTAGAACTAGGTTTTCAACCTTCGTTCATTTGTATTAAAATGTAAAGTAATTTTATTTTGAAAAATGTGATGGAAGAGAAAAATAAGTTTGTTCCTCTCATGTGTTTTATGCTACCTGTGTGTATTTGTTAGTTCCACATTTGTTGTATTCTCTATGTTGAAATGGAAACACATTTCCTCTGTGTTTATGTTTATTCCATATTCTCAACACTATATGCATCCCAATTACTTATTTGAAACATGACATGTAAGGAAGGCTTTAAAAAAATAAAGAGAGAGAAAGTAATTAATGATTAAATCTAGCTGGTAGACGTGATAATTTTGAGATGTTTTCATGAGAGATCTCACAAATCCATATCATACATATGATGTGGATAACACATATTACCTAGTGGTTATTTTATGATGAATTTTGTATGATGTGAATAACACATAGTACCTAGTGGTTCTTTTATGATGAATTTTATTTTAATTTTTTATTTTCTTCCTGAAGTGAAAGAAGGAAGTCTGATCCATGTTATAAAGATTCAGATGTAGAAGAAATTTTTAAACATCAAATCTCATTTGACATGAAACCTTGAATGGTTATGAAAATTGACTCCCAAGTTTCTTTGCCTATGCATTTTGAGAAAAAAATTACATTGTGTTTTTAAAACAGTGTATTATGTAGATAAATGTATTTTTGTATTAATATATTTTTAGGATCGGGTTAAATTTTAATAATATGATCAGTTCAAAAAATATTTATCTACATTATGAATCACAAAAGTTTTAGAGATAAAACTACTTTTTTGTTTTCCAATACATTTACCTCTAAACAGGTTTTATTGTTTCTTAGCAATGCCTTCTATTCTTCAAATGCGTTTTAAGCTTTAAACATGCACAACGTTCACATACCTTAGAATTATCTTTGCTGCTTGCCAATGTGTCTCCTTTGGCCTTTCCATAAATCTGGAAATTAAACTTGTGACATGCATAATATCAGCCCTATTTGCAGTCAAATATATAAGGCTACCAACTATGTGCTTATATAAACTTAGATCTACATCCTTGCTATTGTCTTCCTTGCTCAATTTCAATCCCATCACTGTACGAGTTATTGCTACCTTGCAATCCTGCATGTTAAATATTTCCAAAACTTCTTTCACATATTTTTCTTGAGAAATAAAAATTTTATTTTCATTTTTCTTTACTTATATTCCTAAGAAGTATCTCAACAATCCCATATTAGTCATTTCAAATTATTCTTTCATGACTGTTTTAAAATTCTCAATAAGGTAAGCATCATTACCTGTAAATATCACATCATCAACATATAAAAAAGCAATGAGCATCTTACCATCCTTTTTTTTGATGTATAATGTGGGTTCTCCTTCATATTTCTCAAACCCATTTTCCAGTAGATAGGCATCTATTCTACTGTAGCATGCTCTTGGTGCTTGTTTCAGCCCATACAGAGCTTTATTCAATTTGCGTACCTTGTGCTCTTCGCCTTCTTTCTCATAGCCTAAAGGTTGTTCCACATAAACCTCTTCCATCAATACTCCATTTAGGAATGTTGATTTCATGTCCATTTGGTAAAATTTCCACTTATGTTGTGTCGTTATGGACAGTAGTGCTCTCATTGTTTCCATTCTTGCAACTGGTGCAAAATTTTCTTCGTAATATCCTCCTTGTTGCTACTTGTAGCCTTTGAAAATAAGTCTGGCCTTGTGCCTTTCAATCTTGCCTTCAGTATTACTCTTGGTCTTATAGACCCATTTTACTCCAATCACTTCCTTACCTTGTGGAAGATCTACTAGTTCCCATGTATTATTCTTTTCTATTGCATTAATTTCTTCATCCATAGAATCTATCCATTTCTTATATTTTATAGCTTCTTCAAAATGAATAGGATATTCTATATTAAAATAAAAAGAAAATAAAGAGTTTATACCTTCATTATTTGCCTCTTGGTCATAGATTTCATTTAAGCTTCTAAATCTAGTTCTTCCTTCACTTTTTGAACTTGTGCTTGTAGAAGAACTCAAATCTGCTCCTTGTGTTGTGCTTGGAGAATAAATTTCATCACTTCTCAAGGGTGTTCTCATACCTTCTTGAGGTGTTCCTTTTTGTGCTTTTGTTGGTGGAGGTGGTGCCTCTAATGAGGTATTTCTTCCTTGCATTTCTTCCTCATCATCTTCTTGAGACAAACAAGTTTTTACATTTATTGTTTTCTCAATGCTTCCATCCCAAGCTTCTTCTTCAATGAAATGTACATCTCTGCTTACTACGAACTTCTTGGTAGATGGGTTATACAATATGTATTCCTTTGACTCATCAATATATCCAAAAAATATGCACTTCCCCCCCTTACTGTCCAACTTCTTCCTCAGTTGATTCGGAATATGTGCATAAGCCACACATCCAAATACTCTCATGTGGGTGACAAATTGCTTTATGCCACTCCATGCTTCTTGTGGAACTCTATTCATGACACTCTTTTTTGGGCATCTATTCAAAACACATGCTGCACAATGTACAGCTTCAACTCAATATTCATTTGGCAAATTTTTTGCCTTCAACATGCTTCTTACCATATCCATGATGGTTTTGTTTTTCCTTTCAGCAACTCCATTTTTCTGTGGTGTATACCTTGCTGTGAATTACTTGTGAATTCTACTTTCTCTGTAAAATGCAGAAAATCTTTGGAGATATATTCTCCTCCTCTGTTAGTCCTCAAAACTTTTATGTGTTGCCCATTTTGATTCTCTACAAGATCTTTAAAGTGGTATAACTTGTCAAACACTTCACTGTTCATCTTTAAGAAATACACCCATGTTTTTATTGTATAATCATCAATAAAAGTTAACATATAATGATTGCCTTCAAAAGAAGGTGTTTGCATTGGTCCACACAAATCTGAATGGATTATCTCTAAGGGTGATTTTTTCCTTATGCTCTTTCCTGATGGAAAGCTTTCTCTGTGTTGTTTTCCCAATATGCAGCCTTCACAAAGGCTGTCTAGTTTCTCAATAAATGGTAATCCATTTACCATACATTTTATATTGTTTAGATTCAACAAGATGATGAGCTTCGTGAAAACTAAGCACCTTCACTAAGTGGGGCCTCTAGGCTATTTTTAGGTGTATGTCTATTTTTAGACATGGTGAGCATATTCTATAAGTAGCAGGAGGCTATTTGTAGATGGTTGATCAAGTTGGAAAAATAGATGAGATTATAGTTTTAGAAGATTGGACGAAGTCTATTTAAATATTGCTAATCTAAAAATAGATGCATGTCGATTATTATTAGCCCTTAATAATAATCCAACAATAAATATCAACTTATTCTCTTGGAGCACTTTATTTCAGTGAAAAGATTTGGAAAATCAATGGGTCGAAGGAATTATGAAATTCCTAGGGTGGTTGGTGACTCATGCATGGAGGACTTAGTTAGAACTGAAGTGGCAGAGTTGTGACAGAGTTGGAAGAGGAGTTATGGGAGTTGTTATTTAGTTTAACTCAGTTAAGTGAGCTAAACTCAGTTGTGCTAGTTGTATCTAGTTATAACTGAAGATACAATAGTGAGAGTTTAGTGAATTAATTATTTAATTAATTCACAACTAGAGACTCACTTGCAATTGAACAAATACAACAGTTAACTACTTGCATGTCAGTTCCAGTGGAGACCCACTGGAGAGATAGGTGGAAGGGTGAGATGGACTATCTGTTGTGACTATAGTGATGCATTCAATGCATCTAACACAAATTGGAGATTCCAATGAGTATTGCACAGTCAAGGCAAGGCCAATTCGAATTCATTCTGGGGTCTTCTTCAGCAGGGATTGAGCAGTGGAGGCAAGCTGTCAAGAGGCAAGAAATTGGTGCATAGATATGCAAATTTCTGCATGACAGTGTTTAATGATTGTTGATTGTACTGAGAGCTTAACATACTAAGATTTGTATGAGATTATTACATGATCCATTTATATACATAATATATGATAGTTGGGGTTTTTAGCTTTAATATTTCCCGTTACACAACTATGTTTATGTGCGATTGATTTTGCTTCATATGTGTTTTGCAATTGGCGATTTAATTTCCGCAAAGAATTAAATGGAATGATTTTGAATTTAACATAAGATTAATTTGTTAGATCAGGGGATTCCGGTAGTATACATGCATCTTGTATAATTTCTACAAGGTATCAGAGTAGTGTTAATCACTAAATATTGCAATCTTGAAGCGGTGCTGAGTTTTGTACTAGTGGACAATTCAAATTTGCTGCAGAAATTTCTTGGTGCGACAATTGAGTATTCATTGAAATGGCTTTCAATGGGTTGCAGTTGGAGTATGCCCTTGAGGGTAGCTCAAACTACATAGCCTAGAAGGAGAGGATGGAGGCGGTGCTTGAAGATAATGGTCTAAAGAATTTCATCGATAGCGATGTTCCTAAGCCTACTTCTAGTGATGCTACATTACTTGACACATGGCAAAAGAAAGTAGCGAAGACAAGAACAATTATGTTGGAAGGTGTGAAATACCATATTTTGTCAAGCCTTCATAGGAGAGCCACTCCATTTGCAATTTTGAAGGCTTTGATAGATCTTTTCCAAAGCAGCAGTGACCATAGGAAGTTGGCGTTGAAAGATAAGCTCAAAAAAATCAAAATGGAGAAGGGCGATAGTATTCCAAAATATCTCACGAAGCTTGTCCAATGTAGGGATGAGCTGGGAGTGTGGGAATCACAGTTTTGGATAATGAATTGGTGATCTTGCCTCTCCTTGGGCTACCGAAGAGTTGGCACAGTTATCAGGACTCTATCAATGGATGGGAGAAACTGCCAGATTGGGAGCGACTTTGGTCGGATCTAGTGCAAGAGGAGATAAGGAAAAGTACCAAGGATGACTCTTCATCGAAGAATGATGATGAAGAGAATTGTGCTTTGGCTGCCAAAGAAAGGAAAGGGAAGGGGAAGAAATCCCATCCAAAATCTGAGGCTAAAGGCAAGAAGATGGATTTGTCTAAGGTGAAGTGTTTTCACTGTCATGAACATGGGCATCTCGCCACTAACTGCTCATAAAAAAAGAAGAACAAGAAGGTTGTTGGAGTTGCAATGGGTGAGGCCTTAGCCTTGAAATTTGAACTTGATTTCTCTTTGAATGCATGCTTGGTTTCAAGCACAATGGGATCATTTTGTTATCTTGATAGTGGTGCTTCCTTCCACATGACGGGAGACAAGGAGTTGTTTAGTGACTTGGAGGAGAAATATCTCCATATGCATATAGAGATGTGCAACGATGGTAGATACAGTGTGACTAGCATTGGAACCATTGCCTTTGAGAGGGAGTCAGGTAAACCATTTCTATTGAAAGATGTTATGCATGTTCCAAGTCTAAAGAAGAACTCGGTCTCAGTTGCGATGTTGGAGGACAAAGATTATGACGTTGAGCAGTCAATCTAGGGGTATTATGGTATTATAAACCCATTGGTACAGTTCAAACAACCATTGGAGTTGAGTAGCAACTTGCAAGAGAAATTTTCCATCTTAATCCCAAAGAGCCAAGTCAATTGGCAAAGGCTCAAGGAGACGTAGCCCAAGACATGATGGTGAACTCATTTATTATGTTTGTTGTTATGTGTTGATGATTAATTTTCTGCAATTTATGGTTGTTTTACATGCTTTTAATCAGCCTAATTTTTTTTTTAATTCCTCACACTTAATGCATTAAACCAGTTAAAACACATACACCTGAATCAATAATGAAATTCCACACATGCATGTATAAGAAAGATCTTAAATTTGTTTTAATTCAGTGGGAGTTACTTGCATAGCATAACAAGTCAGATACCCATATTATATCAGGTTGGTATCAGAGCATTAGGTTTCTTGTTTTACTTGAAGGGTGTTTAACTATTTGCAAAAGTGGTTGCTTGAAGAAGAGATACAAGCTGCAGAGAAGAGCTTGAATCTACAGCCAAATTGTTAAGAAGTTTTGTCAATTTTTTTTGAAGCTTTGTGAATTATTGTTGAAGTTCTTTAATTCATTTACATATTGATGACAACTTCATCAAGTGAGGTTTCTAAATCCTCCTCCTTTTCAAGACTCTTTGATAAAGAGATGAAGCAGGACTTCTACATCTTGAAGGATATGGTGCAAAGTCTATATGAAGATGTAAGAGAGAGCACTAGACTTCATGAGCAATTGGTTGTTGTGAAGCAATAAAAAGAAGGACTTATTCAAAGAATGCATGATATGGAGATGCAACTCCATTATGCCCAAGAGGCCTTAACCAAACACATGCTTGAAGCATAGGTAAATCATTCAAATTTTTCTTCAATTTCCCCTTTAGATAGATGTGTAGGTTCATTTGAAAAACACACTAGAGGTATAGGGTCCAAATTGATGTTAAAAATGGGCTATGAAGGCAATGGTCTAGGAAAAAATGCACAAGGCATGATTGACCTATTATGGTTGAGGAAAGGTCTAAGTATTTGGGTCTTGGCTATGGACAACCTTATGGTGAAAACTCTACAACCATGAAGGCACTTGAGACAGTTCCAAGAAGAACTTTTGTTACAGGTTCAAATCCACAAACATGTCAATTTTGTATTCAAGATGACTGTCAATGTTTGAAACCCATGTTGCACCAAGATTTTTTAATACATGCTACTTATGGTGAGAAAGAGAGTTCTGATAGCTATCAAGACATGAACATTGATGTTGGTCTTCAAAAGAGAGTTGGAACCTCTTCAAGTTCATCTCCTCAAGAAGGTAAAAAATATGGGCATGTAAAGCAACATTCGAGGTATAATTCTTCCCATAGTTAAGTTGTTTATGATTATGTTAAGCATGACAATTCTGCATGCATGAATGGGAGAAAGAGTTGTTGTTCCTATTTTGGTTTTTATAACCATGAAGTTTCAAGATGCTGGAAGAGAATGAAGGCATACAGGAAACAATCAAAGCGAAGGTGACTTGAACAAAAGATGAAAAATATTTGCACAAATTGCCAAAATAAGGGACATCTCATTGCCCAATGTTGATCATTGCATCCAACGAATCATCCCAAGCATTTGAAGCAAGAAGATAAAAAGACTGGCAAGAATGGAACCAAAGATTCCATCATCGATGTGAGTCCATATGATTCACAAGAAGAAGAAGGAAAAATTGCCATGGAAGTGGCTTGGTAAGAAGTGGTTTGATTTCTTTACTCAATAAGACATACAATCCTTTGTACATAGATGCAAATTTCAGTCATGTATGCATGAATTTATGTTGAAAGTATAACAAGTTGCAGCAGAGGATCACAAGTTGTATGATGCAAGATTGCCTATAATTGTTGTTCAGTTGAAGGCATTTTTTTGTTTTTGCAAAATTTCGCCATGGAGGTCTAAAATATGGGTATGTTACTCACTTATGTTGTAGAAATATCATTCAGTTCAACTCTTATAGTCACCCACATGTTTTGGGATTATGTACTTGTTTGTACTTGAAAGGAAGAGTTGAAAGTGTACATATGCATGAGTTTGTATGTGTAAATAGAGAACTTGTAAATAGGTTCATTGTACATTGATACATGCACAAGTGTTGTCAATATGTATCATGTTGTATATCGACTTGTTTCGATTGTGTCGCACAAATGTTTTTCGACTTGTGTCGATTGTGTTGCACACTTTTCATATCGTCTTGTGTCGATTGCATTGCACATTTCATGTCTACTTGTTGTTGATGTCGCATGTTTCACGACCTATGTTTTAGTCAAGGGTGTTTTTCAATTGTGAGTCGATAGATGGATACACCAATTTTCAAAGAGGATCACTATGTATTTGTTGTTACAGGAAGGTGACAATCAGTGCTTTGAAGGAGCAAAAAGAGGTGTCCTTCATTTCAATTCTTGCATAAGATTTTATTTTCAAGATTCATTGTGTGTTCTTGTGACAAGATGTTGTAGGAAGTTTTGGCCCATTAAGTGAGAAGTGGACAAGGTGAAAAATATTTTTCAGCCATGTAGAACAAGCTGGTGTTTTTTTTTTACGCCAAGAGTTCACTCATCTTGCGAGCTTAATTTAGAAAGTGGATTTCCAAGGCAGAGCTTGTATGCCATAGTTTCAAGAGGGACTTCACTCTCAATGGGAAGGCTAACAGTTTGACAAGCACATAGAGATATTAGTGGTACAGCAAGGTGTGTATCAGTTTAAAGCAGCCAGCAATGTTGAAGTGGGCCAGCAACAACCAAAGAGCAGTGGTCAAGAGAGATAGTCAGTTTTGGTGCAAGGCATGTCAGGGTGATTGTCAAAGAGACTTGTCAAGTAGAATAATTTTATATAACTTGAAAGCAGCAGAGTCTTCAAGCTCAAAGCAGATAATCGTTAGCTTTTATGGGTCCAAAATCCCTTAAGTGGGAAGGAGTGATTAGAATTGGACCAGGGCCTAAGGGATAGCTAAAATTTCAAAGTGTTCAAAACTGTGTCAAACCTAAACAACCAAATATATATTGTCTTCCTGATTCCGACACCGTGAATGATTCAAAAAACCAACACCATATGAATAAGTTATCATGTTTTGAAAATCCCAGTAAACTGCAAATTTTGACAGTTGACCAGGGTTGACTCGGAAATTGTATAGTCAACAAAAAGGAATATTTCAAGGAATATTCCTAGAATATTCCTTAAAATATTCCTTCTGGGCCAATTGGATCTTGACAAGTGTTGCAATCTTATATGTTGCACAGTTTTGGGGGCCAATTAGGAGCTGCCACGTGGCCAGCTCTAAGGCTGCCATGTGGCCTTGCAACGATGTAGTAAATTTTTTGTGGAGTCCACAAGAATTGACCGCGTGACCTTCTGCAGAGTAGGTGCACACCATACCACCCAAGCTACATGATTAGTTCTTACCCATAGTGTTGATGGGTTTATGATAAAGTTCTTGCAATTCGCATATTGGGGTTGGGGACCGCTGGCGGTTGAAACCCGCCAACGGTCCTCAGTGGTATCACATGGCGATGGAAACATAAAGTCCAATTGCACAGTTATGAAACCCATCACATTAAACCGTCTCCACCTACATTCTTTGCAACATTTGTCACATAGCCACGGTTTATTGCCAACTCTTTGCGCAGTCAAGACATAACTATGATAGCTCAACCCCGGTTCAACCTTATCCCAACAGTTAATGTCATGGGTTCCACCCAACAGCTGACAGTTGTTAACCGTTGGATTTGGGGGACATGTGCCAAACCAAAAAAATTAAATTACAGAGTTAAATATGGCGGTATTTTTTTCCAGTGCACCATTTTGGGTGGGAGTTACTATTTTAACTCGAGATAAGTGGAGTTCTCCACTTTTAGTGGAGTTTTTCTAGGTGTAACTGGGAAAAAGAATAGGAGACTCAATTTTTTACCATTCTGAGTGAATGAAGAGAAATTATTAGCTACTTGAAGAATTATGGAGCCATTGGTGAGCTTTTCAGAGCCAGCTGAGGACTTCTGAGCATGATTTTGCTTCAGAGAAGTTCCAAGGGCCACCAGGGCCACCAAGAGCTAGTAGGAGAATGAGGCTTAGTCAGGGTAGCTAAAGACCATTCTCACAAAACCAATAGTTATTTTTTACTATCTTAAACCTTATGAATCCAATGATGGGGTTTGCAAAAGCATTTTGATACTTCTGAAGGCAAAGATGCTACAGGGAATTTTTCAGTGAGCCGAGAGCCACAGGGTGCCACCAAGTGTTGGAGGCATAGCCAGAGGCCAATTTTAGCAAATTAATATTCATTTATTACTATTTTGGACATTTTGAATCCAATCGATGGATTTTTAGAGCCATTTGGATACTTCTGGAGCCGAAGAAGCCATAGGTAAGTTTCAGGGAGCCTAGTGCCACCAGGTGTTGGAGGCATAGATTGGGGAGCTAGAGCTCATTATGTACAAATGAATAGCCTATTTTGGATGACTGATATGTGCAAGAGACAATAGAAAATGTTTCAGGGATAAAAGAGGACTTCTAAGAGATTTTGTGCCACAGAGAAGCTCGGGGAAGCTTAAGGACACCAACAAAAGAGGTCAAGCCCAAGGGAACCTAGGTCAATTTCCAAATATTGAGCAGTCAATACAGGGGTATTATGGTTTTATAAACCCATTGGTATAGTTCAAAAAACCATTGGAGTTGAGTAGCAACTTGTAAAAGAAATTTTCCATCTTAATCCCAAAGAGCCAAGTCAATTGACAAAGGCTCAAGGAGATGTAGCCCAAGACATGAGGGTGAACTCCTTTATTATGTTTGTTATTATGTTTTGATGATTAATTTTTTATAATTTATGTTTTGTGTACATGCTTTTAATCAGCCTAAACAAATTTTTAACTCCTCACACATAAAGCATTAAACTAGTTAAAACACATACACCTGAATCAAGAATGCAATTCCGCACATGCATGTATAAGCAAGATCTTAAATTTGTTTTAATTGAGTGGGAGGTGCTTTCATAGCATAACAAGTTAGCTACCCATATCACATCACCTTGGACATATTTATATGTATGCCATGTCAGCCATAGCCTCCTCCAGCTTTCGAATGATGATGTTCCCCCATGAGGATCGCATCATTACTGTTGACCAGTTGACATACCATGACAAGCGATCCCTAACAAATGTCGATGTTTTTCTACCCTATGTAGACACATTGGCTGAGACACTTACACAGTACCAAGAATACGACGCCGACCAGTTCAAACGGTCGTCTATCCTTGGGTCATTTATAGGAGATCTCCCTATTATACTAGAATCATCATTTGATATCGTAGAGGCTCCAGTGTGCATGATGTCCACATTGTTAGTCATTATTAATTTTTACTATATGTATATGACTAAATATTGGTTCTATATTTCTAAAAAAAAAAGTCCCTGAATATTGTGAGTTTTAGAAATCTCATTTCCTTCATTATCCTTATGGAAAAAATTTCACCATTCTACCATTTTACCATTCCATGGTCACCCTGCCACTCCTAAAGGACTCCTTATAGGCTTGCGCTACTCATCTCCATCCTTTTTTCACACCTATAACCTCATTACTTTGTTTTTCCCTTGCCCATGAATCCAATTTCCATCTAGGGTTACCTATAAGCCTATTCCTTCCATTGTTCACCAAGTTCCTCAAGAATTGATAGTCTCAAAACTATATTCGTAGCCTCGTTAGATAAATTAAGTACATTGGATTTTGGATCTTCAATACACCACTTTGTCAATACTATGTTTTTAGACATGAAGACTCCAAGCCAATTTTCAGTCAAAGACCAGGTCAAAGAGTCCTCCCACTAGGTCAATTAGGGTTTTTACATGGCTGAAGGTCGTCATTATGGGTTTAAGGCACTACTTTTTCTTTCCTAGAAAGTTCCCAAATAGGTTTTTCTTATCAAATCATAAACTACAGGTGAAGAAAAGGAAACAAGTTGGTCTTGAAAGGAGGACTGGGATTTTGAGCTGAATGGCCCACTTAAATGTTAAGACACTGACCAATTGTAGAAAATCACATGGAGGAGGCACACCAAAAACCAAACATAAAGAGAATTCTTTCAGAGATTACTGATTAAAAAGGGAAAAACTTGAGGTGAATTGGATAGAAATGAATGAAATTAAAAGGTATATAGAGAACTTAGAAGACAACACTGATAATTGTTTTCAAACACTCCAGACACCTAGGGTTTTGGGAAGATGATCAGAAAAGGTAAAATGGTAAGCCAAACTCCATGATAACATCATAGACAGGATTGTGAAAGTGTTGTTGTGTGAAATCATCTCAAAAGTTTTCCAAGGTGAATGTGTCATTGCCTCAAAGAGAAAAGGTATAAAAAATATCAGTAAGAAAGGTGAAGCCAAGGTTTTCAGTCACCTGCCAAACATAATATGATTTGAACTCCAAGGTAAGAACAAAAGAAGTTTCAAAAATGCTACTTTGTGTTTGAGTTCCTAAGGTTGTCAAAGGTAAATTTAGCATGCTTCAAAGATCAAAAGGAAGAGCCACTTCAATGTTTTCATGACACCTGCTAAGTGAAAGAGTTAAAGGGCATCAATAGGAAAAAAATAATTCAACTTTATGACTCAAAGAAAACCTGCAAAAGGAGAAGGTAACGAGTATCAATGAAAAGAGAGTCAAATTATCATTTTAGTCACCTACCAAGTATCAGCTGTCCAAAAGATGAAAAATATGATGTTGAGCTCCAAGGTGGAAACCAAAGATGATTTTAAGGTTGCTGATGTGTCAGAATGAATGTGTCAAGTTTTCAGGATAAAAAAGAACAGAGATTTCCTAACTGCTAGCCAAGGTGAGAAACACAAGTTAAAAATTATAATGGAAGCCACAGAAAGTTTTGAAGGTGCTATCATGACTAATCTAACTCCAAGGATATCAAATAAGAATATAATGCCTCAAGAAGAAAAAAGAAGAGTTAACTTCATGATCTAAGTCACCTGCAAAGAAAAAAGGTCAAAAAGTTAGTGAAACGGGAAAAAAGTGAAAAAGACTTAAGACATTAGTAAATGGGTTTGCAAAGATTAAATTTAAATTGCAGGCATAGAAAGAGTCATTTTGTTTTTTATTTGACTCATTTTTCCCTTGCAAAAGAGTCAGAAATGCTCAGGAGTGAAGAATTTCATGTTTTCAAACCAAAAATTGGCTAAGTGTTGAGGCGTTGTGCATTCAGATTAGCGCTGTACACCTAGAGTTGGGCATTGAGCCCCTAGCTATTCATCCCATGTATTTTCTTAAGGCATTGTGCATATGGAAGTAAACATTGCGCACTTGCCCATTTTCACCTGAACATACCCAACAAGGACCTTGGCGCTGGGCCTTTACCTGACCCGACTCACTGGTTTCCTGGGCGCTGAGCGCTTGGCCAGGAGAGCCTCCTGCACCTTGAAAGCACTCAAAACATTTCAGAAACCCTCCAAGTCTCTGCGAGGTGTCCTCCTAGCACACTAAATGGTAAGTGGATTCCCTACCATCATCCTCAAAGAATTTTGATGATTTAATTAAAGGAAGGAAACCCTAAGGAGAAGACGCTACATTTTATGCTTGAAAACACTGTTTGTCATCCCCTCATCTTCCTATAAAGAAATATCAGTCAAAACAGGGGTAAATTAGTGGGACTTGCACATTTCATCTGATTTTACAAAGATCTTGGTTTGGGTTTAAAAAAATTTCTTCGAATTTTGGATTTAAGAGCATTTCTTGGAAGCAAACTGATTTTACAAAGAATTGTTTTGAGTTTAAAGAATTTTTTTGGAAGACATTTCTTGGAGGCGGCTTGATTTTGCAAAAAAATGTTTTGAACTTAAAAAAATTTCTTGGACGTACATTCAAAAGACATTTCTTGGAGGTATGTACGTGTTTTGAGTTGAAGTAAATCTTTTGAGCTTCGTTTCATTTTTATAACACATTTTTCTCTTGAATTTTTTAAAGTAATTGTTTTGGATTGGAGTATGTATTTTTTGCAAAACATTTAAACTGAATTTTTTTAAATTAAATCTTTTTTGATATTTTTTGTAATCGAGTTATTGTCTAATTTTTTGAACTTCATACCCTATTATCATGGGAAATCGAAGAACTTGTGCGAGAAAATATGATCGAAAAAGAGACCCCGAGGAACGTAGAGAAGAGACGAGACAATTTCGCAAAAGAAAGTTAGAAGCCCTCTCAAATATTGAAGAGGAAAATCAACCTCAAGCATAAATTGAAGCAGGTATGTAAATGTAAATACTATGATCTATTGATATATTTAAAATTTTCCTAATGTAAAATGTGAAGCTTAATTTTTATTTAATGAACTAATTTGAAAAATATTTTGTTTAATGTAAACATACAGAGATATTCCTCAAAATATTGAAGAAGAAAATGAACCTCAAGCAGAAATTGAAGCAGGTATGTAAATGTAAATATTATGATCTATTGATATATTTAAAATTTTCCTAATGTAAAATGTGAAGCTTAATTTTTATTTGATGAACTAATTTGAAAAATATTTTGTTTAATGTAAACAGACAGAGATATTCCTCAAAACATTGATGATGAGATACAAGGTATGTACATATATATATATATATATATATATATATATATATTAAACACATGCACATATCATTGAAATTATAGATATATTTATTAATTTAGTTATTTATTGAATATGTACTATTTTTTTGAATATGTACAGATGAAATCACTATCGATAATGAGATGTTAGAAAATGTTGACACTCACACATATGGAGATAAAAAACCTGACCATGTTATACAATATCATGTTAACTGCATTTTTGAAAAGTATTTCTTAAATGAGAAGGTGATAGTTCAGGCTCAAATGTTGAAAGGTCTCCTATCATTAAGGAAATTAAAAGAAGCTACGACACTATTGGGTATTCGAAAATCAACCAAAGATATAAAAAATGAAGGAAGATGTGATAAAAATATGAGTAGTGCTATAAAGTCAATTAAGAGATCTAGAGAGAAAGATGTTTCAATTGTATGTAGAGGAATGCAGATGGAAATGGTTTCATCAAGTACTCAAGAGAATTTTTTCGTAACATCTATGGCATGAGCACTGGGAACCTCGCGAAAAACTTTGCAAAATCATTGGAAATTTCGGCTGCAAATAGATGTAAATGATGAACTCGCTTGTTGGAGAGCTATTTGTAGGCAACCATACAAAGATAGACTTGGAGAAAATATTAAAAAAATAATATATGAATATTGGAAGAACAATTCGCGTGTTTCGCCAACTGCAAGGCATGTGATGTGAAGAAGAATAGCACGAAATCAGTACGAAGAACATGAAAAACATTTCTTGGAAACCACTCAGATAGAGTTGTTCAACAAGTTCAAAGAAGAGAATCGTGAAATTCATGTTTCAATCAGTGATTTTGTTCAACAAAAACCATGGTATGTAAAACCTATCACCGTACACGACACTTGTTGTTGCCATTATCATGTGGAATTTGAGTTATATTATGACACATTCCTTGATTTCGGTAGAACATTATGGAAGGATTCACCTCCTCCTTCCACTATCCGTGATTTCATATCTCAAATTATATGTGAAAGAGAAAGCGATGAACTATTTTACAAAAAGAAATGTGCTGGTGGTAAAAATGCGATGATTGTGGAATTTTGACTAAATTTCAAAACAAATATCGTATTGATATAAATGATCAATCATTGTCCAACATGAAAGTGAAATGGAAGAGATATGAATATATCGATACATCGATTCAAGGTGCAAATAGTGTTAAAATAATTGAATTACTAGAAGACGAAATTTTTCTGATAGACTTTTTGAGAAAGTTTGAGGCAGAAATTTACAAATACACCAAGCATTCCCATAGAGCTCGATGGCAAGACTTGCAATTCAAAAAATCTCATGAATTTTTTCCACCAGGGACCATTTTGTCAGTGATTGATTTTGCAGAAAACTACACATTTGTTCCACAAAAAGAAATTCAAAGTGAATACTATCATTCTAACCAAGTCTCCATGCTCGTCCATATTCTATATAGACATGCTGAACAAAATGTCGATCATATAGAAAGCACGAGTGAAAATCGACATATCATTAAAGAATATCACTTTTATATCAGTGACGATCGTACACATGATACATGTTTTGTACAACATTGTTTTGGAAGAATTTATGATTCATTGAAAAATCGTGGAATAACATTCAATGAACACTGGATATGGTCAGACGGATGCGCAGGTCAATTCAAATCTGCACGATCATTTTTTTGGTTGTGTTGTCTTCATAAGAAAACCTGCATTAAACATTGTTGGAATTTCTTTGAGACTGGCCATGGAAAAGGAGAACATGACGGTGCAAGAGCATGCATAAAACGAGTACTTCGAAGATATCAAATGAACCACTCTGCAAGCCGACTTGTGAACGCTGAAGAAGTTGTTCAATGGTGCATCGCTGCTCTAAGCCATGAGAGAAACCCATCAAGAGAAGTGCGAAGGTACATTCAATTTAATTTATATTGGAAATCTAATTTTAAAAATTGTACATTTATCATGCAATGATTATCTTTGATTGTATTTTGATATCATATTTACAAATTATTCTTCTAATTTTCCATATAAATGTTTTTCTGGCATATTGGAATCGAAGACGTAGATAGATCAATTGGAAATGACATTGAAACAATAAAAGGGACTCAAAAATTGCATTCAATTCAAACAAAGTCATCCAGAAATGTGTTTGCATTGGATAAAATAAAATATTCTTGTTTTTGTGATGTTTGCATAGACAACACAAAATCCAATGACGTTTGTGAAAACAAAATGTATGTGAATGATTGGAAACATACAGAGCTAAATGCAAAGGGAAAAATGTCTGTTGTAATGTTTGAATAAATGCAATCAGAGGAAACTACAATATCATCTTATGGTGATAGAGTTTTTGATCTTGTTAGAGAAGGTAACATTTGAATTACTTTCTAATGATTTAAAAATCTAAAAATAAATTTAAATATGTATAATTTTGTTAAGTTTATTTTATCGTGTAGGAGATGTTTTTGCTGTAATTGCACCTATTGACAATGATGAAAATGTGAAGTATTATTTGAAGCGTTGCACTGAATGAAAAATGAAATTATTACAAAACTATAATGATCACGGATTTCAATATGACAGAGGGTCTATTATACTGAAAGGTTATTTTTTCAGACAAACTCATCAAAGTGGAGACTTTGTTTACTTTGAAGACTATGAACCTGATTCCATAAGTTTTCAATATATCACTTGGTGTGTGCAACACGCATAAAGTTGATAGAAGTTAAATCAAAGAAAAAATCAAAAATTAAGAGATGGAAAATGTCAAAATCCGATCATGAACGGATTATTGAAGATGGAATTCGATTAGAATTTTTTTGAGTGAATCGTCCAAAAATTTATTCTCTTTGGATTAAATATGTTTTAGAAATTCCATTAGTTAACTAAAAATTGAGCTGCTTATGTTATTTTTGCAAGTGTTTGCACATGTACAAATTGTTTTGGTACAAGCACGTGCTCTAGTATCAACTGAAAGTAGCTTTTCTATACATGTGCATTGATGAAAAATGTTATATGTATTGGATATATATATATATATATATATATATATATATCTGTTATAGAATGAAATTAATTGTTCTAGTTTTACTATGTGCATTGATGAAAAATTATTTATGTACTCAATATATATGTTCTAGAATGCAATTAACTAGAACTAGTTTTTCTATGTGCATTGATGAAAACTAGTTGGATTTTCTAGTAAAAAGTTTCTACAATGTAAATAAATCGACAAGGCTACCTATTTGAGTGCATTAACGACATTGACCCAAATTCAACAAACATATATATGTACTAGACTTATATTTCCAATAAAAATTAAAGGGATAATTTGTACATATATCTACTTCTTTAAACTCTTTTTTCAATTAGAGCTCAATTAATACATGGTTAGTTGAATTGAAAAGCTATGTTCTTCCTATTGGAATTTTTTTCATTCAAAAAAAACAACATGGAGAGATCAAAAGCAATCTTAAAATTCCAAATGTACTTCAACCATCCAAAAGGGATTTGTGCAATATTACTTGACATGCCATGCCAATTATAGTGAACAACTATCCAATAGAAACATTTAACATTATATACCACATGTGCCAAATGTAGATTGAAACCATCCAAAACTTTAAAATTTTAAAATTTTTTGATAATATATCATGCAACATTAAAACATTAAACATCACATGTGAAATGTAGATTGAAACCATTCAAAACTTTAGTTTAAAAAACTTTTTTATTATATATAGATCATTACTTCACATGCCATGCCAATTATAGTTCAACTAGATCCAATAGAAACATTTAACATTATATACCACATGTGCTAAATGTAGATTGAAACCATCCAAAACTTTAAGTTTTAAAAACCTTTTGATTATATATTGTGCAACATTAAAACATTAAACATTTAAAGTTCATTAAATATCACATGCAAAATGTAGATTGAAACCATCCAAAACTTGAGTTTTAAAAACTTCACATGCCATGCCAATTATAATTCAACTATCCAATACAAACATTTAACATTAAATATCACATGCCAAATGTAGATTGAAACCATCCAAAACTTTTAACTTTTAATTTAACAAAAAAATATAGATCACAACATTACTTCACATGCCAAATGTACTCCAAGCATCCAAAACTTAAATTTTAAAAACAAAACAAATTATAACACATGTCATTACATAACATGCAAAATGTAGTTCATATGACAACATTAATTTATAGATGACAACATTACTTCACATTCACATGCCAAAAGTACTAAAACCATCTAAAAATTAAATAAAACAAATTATATTAACAATGTAATAAAATATGTCCAAAAATTGTAAATCTCACAAGTATCAAACTGTATCAAGTTTAACAAATTTCAAGACCATCTAAATCTTGAAATCAAATCTACAAATCATGTCCATCAAATGGAGACGGATCTAGCGTCTTTCTTATTAGGGTCTCAGTCCGCGCCCTATCATGTGAATGGGAAACCTACATACACAATGCACATGTACTTGAACATTAAAATTTGATAAAATTTTAAAAATGAATGAGAATATATATATCTAGAACTTCATGTAAAAAACAAAATATAACAAAAAAATCATACAATACCTCATGAGGTTCCCTCTCCATTTGATGAACAAGTTCTCCCATAGGAACATCTACAGTGGTAAACTGTACAATATACATGTACAGTTAAATATATATATATATATATATATATATATATATATATATATATATATATATATATATATATATATATATCTTAAAAACTTTTGAATGAAAATGCACATGTACATATATAAACTTATTTTCAATAATATTAAAAAAAAAATTATTTAAAGACAACTTGTTCAAATGCTGTGTATGTTCCTATCTCCGTCGCTAGCGTTCGCGGATTAAAGAAATCTTCTATAGGAACCTAAATTCAAAAAAAATTAAATAACTCAAAATATAGATCTTTTTTTCACGAGGGGAAAGCTCATGGGAAACCCGGGCATACTTCCCCAGAATTTCTGGATGGTACGCGTGGTAAACTGTTCGGCGGACTTTCGGCGCCTGACCCCAAAGGACTCAAGGATCGAACCCGTGACCTCCCTCAACGGAGAGACCCACGTATTGGCTCACTACCACTTGAGCTAACCCTTGGGGCTTCAATATATATATATATATATATATATATATATATATATATATATATATATATATATCTCAATTTTTAATGGAACTTTTTGAGGTAGAATATATATATATATATATATATATATATATAAATTTTAAACATAAATTTTAAACTTGTGAAAAATTTTCCATACTTGTGGCTCATCTCCTAAGAAAGTAGAAGGTACATATCCCAAGGAAGAAGAAGGTACCACCATCCCAAAAACATTAAACGAAATCGGTACCTGTTAAAACATTTTATCAAATTATATATATACATACATGTACACATGTGTGGCAAAAATTATTTATTTTAAAGTCACTTAAAAAACACTAACATTTGCGAACATATCTTGATGGTCAGACCCATCTGCATTGTTTGAACCAGAGGTCCCGAACGTGATATTAACATTTTCGTCACAGATCATGTGTGAGAACTGCAAATGGTGTTTTAACATATAATCATACATTTTTGTTAGATTAATTTACACATACAAATAAATGTATACATGTACATACACATGTATTTATTACAAATTGTACACATGTATATGTAAAAATAATTTCAAACCCTAAGGTCACTAACACATACCGTTCCGGTGCCTTCTTCCTCATGAAAAAATAGGTCTTACAAACCATTGCGACAATTTTTTGCATATGTTCAGAGATCTTCAACATTCATGTTGTCAATCTCCTCATCTGTACAATAAACAAAATTGGCACTTGCATTTTCATGTGCTCTTTGTCGATTTAAACAAAGATCAACTCCACCCAATCTGCTATGAACATTGTCGATCATAACATCCCTTGCTTCTTGACTTATTTGAGGAGTCGCGTCCATCTCTCATCACAGATTTTCGACTCAAAACGGTCGACTCACCAATGGCGGCTCAGGACGAGGCAACTCCACATCTCTCTTAGCGCCCTTACGGTCATATAATCGACCTTTCCCTAAGCCAAAAAATTCTGACGGAAGGTCATTGTAATTGGGTTTCATACCCCAAAAAAAATTCTGCATAAAACATTTGTGAAAAATAAATAGGAACCTCATCGTTCCATGGAAGCCTTCCATAGGCCGCAAGGTGCCTATCATACAAATAACGAGCTATGTCTGGGTGCTTGAAATACTGCACCTTCAACATTTTTCTTTTTGGCCCTTCCTTGTAATTAAAAATTGACTTGGCCACTTCTTTTGTAACTTTTTTTTTACGTCCTCCCATTTATCGGGACCCATCACTGTTTCTTTTCTCTTTCTCATAATTTCTACAAATGAATTAGTCGTTGGCCCAATATTTCTGTACACATTTACCATTTCACCCAATGAATGTGTAACTATTTCAAGGCTTTGTCGACTCTCAGCAGGTAGAGACAAAGCCACGAGATCTCTTTGCAATTTTGCATGAAGGCTTTCACACCTTTGTAAGGTGCATTCCACCATGTTGGTTTCCCATGGTATATCAGTAATCTCAGCCGGATAAGTTGTGCTGGGTTGACAGCCTTCTTCTTGAATGTAGCGAGCTGCCCTGCGTCTATTTTGACCACTAGCTCGAACATTTTCGGCCTCTGCATCAATATATATAAAATTTCATATATTAGAAAAAACACGTGTAAAAAAAGTTGTACAAATTTAATGAAAAAATATTGAAATTGATGGCAACCTTGACGTTGTTGGTTAACATCTTCTCCAACATGACCCTGCTGAGAACCAGACCCAGAATGACCCTGCTGAGAACCAGACCCAAAATGACCCTGTTGAGAATGAGCAGTTGTTGATTGGCCTTCGGGGGAATAAATATCACCCCCTTCATGCAACCTGCTACCACTCATACCTCGACCGGTTGAACCATGGGCACGCTCCATGGATGGAGTAGAAACCCTTCTCCTCTTACCTCCTAAAAATTAAAATATGAAACTTATTAACAACTAATTTAACTCACAAAGTTAATAAAAAATCAATTCCATATGTACACACATGTATGGAGATTTAAGATTATATTTAAATACCGTGAACATCCCCCGATCCCTGAACCTCCATATGGGATTCGGCTAATCTTCGTCGTTCATCCTCCATGATATATATCTATTGGTCGACATTTACACAAAATAGATTTCAAAAAATCAATTTGTAATTTAGTGTACACAAATTATGTAAAACACAACTTTCAAAGAAATAATTGATGTGTGAAACTAAATTTAATCGAAAAAGAAATTATAAAAATGATAAGTTCACCAAATTGCGCTTTACATGGTGGGAGCAAACTTGGTATAAAATTTACCACTTATACACTTTAGTTTGTGGGAGAAATGACACATGTACATAGTTTACCTTAAAGTTGTTTTGTTTTATGGATATTAAAATGAAGAACTTCTATTTAGATCCATTCCAGAGATTGACTGTAGGGGCATTTACTAGATATGTCACCTTTCATAAAAGATGAGATCCAGAGGCTACCTGGCCCTTTACAGAATCTGCCTATAGAACTTGTAGAAGTAAACACTAGAGGCATTAACAATATCAAAGAATGTTTTCATGCTCAGACATGGGAATGTGTCTCTTTCCCTATGCAAAAAAATAGTTCAAGGTAGTTAATCTTCATAGACACGTCATCAAGTAGGTCAATGTGATCATCCCCAACTTACTTTTCATGAAATTAGGCTTGGAATCCTCTACAACCTCGTGGATGGAGTTGAATGGGAACTAGGTCAAGGCCTTTACAAAATACATGCTAGTGAATAACACTTACTAGGTTATGCCAACAAATAAAGTGGGAGAAATGTTTTCTCCTCGAGGTTATCCAATTCGGTGTGTAATACCAACTTCACCCATTTCCTAACAAGTTTCTCTCTTAGGTTACAAAGTGTCTTCACCTTATTAGTTATATATTTTTCATTTTCCCGTGGATTCCTTGAATTTTTTCTCCTACCATCTCCCTCTCTCACTCCCTAAATTATTGTCATCCCCATTGAGGATCTGGAGCAATGTTTGCACCATACTTAGAACTGTCATTGCTGCTAATTGAAATTGGAGAGTCATGTATACTAGATTGCTTGCTTAAGTGGCTCTTACTTGGACAACATCCTGAGATGAGTTCGACATTATGGTCATATGAGGTTGGAAGCTACTTGGTGTAATTTTCCTTAAATCTTCAAAAAAACAAAGCAAAAATGTCATTTTCGATCATTTTTTATTAGCTTTTGGATACAGGAGATGTTATCACAATTGCAACAGAATCATGTTCCATGAGCATGAATTATGAATGTTGCAAGCCAAATTGCAAGGAAATTTTCATTCATTTTAGGAAAAAGAAGGCTATGACATTAAGGTCCATGCTAGAAAAAATTATCCAAATAAGGTTGCTAAGTCTTGATACTTACCATGTGTTTCAAAGCCATAATGAAGGTTGGCTTTGAGAGTGTCCTCCCAAAGCCCTGTCTTGAGATGAAATTTAATTCAATGTCTCTTAGAGTTGCAAGGTGGAATTGATAGAACTATTTGATTTCTTTACCATAGATGGATATCTCCTTTCATCTATACCTTTCTCTACCATCTTATTTCCAAGTGAAATGGGAATTTTCACATTTTGAATGCCATTAACATGTACTTTGGTATTCTGCTAGCTAGACCTATCACAAGTAAGGTTTTCATACCAAACTATTTATCTTGCTCAACTCAGTGACCATGACTCTCTTCTCACACTGCTTACCATAAGATCTTCAATTGTACATGTCACGCAAAGTTGGGGGTTCTAGGTCTACACCTATTAGGTAAAGTTGTATTTTATGGCATTGTGGTCCTTAAATTTGGAGGTGTTCCACCTGAAAAAGTAGGCATTAAATATGGATGAAACGGATTTGTTTTAACTTTGATAGAATTTCCTCGTGAAATTACTGAATTTCTCGACGACATCATGCTAGCTTTGCTTAGAGAAGAAGGTTTTGGAGGAGAAATTTAATTCTTTTGACTTATTTTTTGCATTGAAGTTTGAAATAGTAGTTTTGATGACTCCATTGATGACCTTGCTGAGGAATTTGATGTACACAGTATTGACTTTGAAGATGGTTTAGAAGACGCTGAAGAAGTTGTAGATTTTGGTGTTGTCATTGAATGTTTCTTTGTTGTTGGACTTGATCAAGACGCAATTTAACTTTACAAATAGATTGAAGACCTTGAAGAGGTTTTAGATTTTGTTGTTCTCACTGAAGGTTTTTGTCTAGTTTTGTTTCTTAAACCATCATTTCCATAGGACATTTTTGGTGAATAGATTCTTGACCTTGATGAGAGGATATGATACCTTGAAGAGGCTACATCTTTTGGTGACGTCACTAATTGTTTCTCTATTATTATGTTTGTTAAACATCTCGCTTAGGGCGAGGCAAATCCACATATATTGTACAATTTATAGGACAGAAATCAATATGTAGAAATATTGACTTGGTTTTTATAATTGGATAGAGGAATGACTTAAAATGACCTTGTATGTCTTCTCGTTTTAGAGCTCAAATTTTTAGGAAGGATTTAAGTATCCACCTTTCAAGAATCACTAGAAGAGGTTGATAAAGAATATAGGAAGACAAAAAACTAACCAGTGGTGTAATAAATGGATTTCTTGGGAGGTAGATTGGCATGTGGACTTTTGGTAGCTAGAAATTTTCCAAATAAGTGAATGTATTTGAAAACCGAACCTCTAGTTTATTTTTGTTTAGACAAGGTCTAGAATTTTAAAAGTGAATTCCCTCTTTCTTCCTCTTACATGTCCAATGATCGGAATCTGGATTGAGGGAAAAAAATTTCCAAAATAAAAATTTTGCATTTTATTTGTTGTACACATGAGTTTTTAAAAGCTAATTAACTCATAAATTTCTCACAAAATACACTTAAAGCTTGACACATAAACCCCTTCCCATTTGGCTAAATTTAGATGATCCTAAACACATTTTTATTTAACTAATGAGGGAGATAGCCCAACAAAACTAGTTTTTCCATATTCAAATCAAGTTGGTATCAAAGTACAATTTAGCTCATTTTAGTCAAGGTTAGTTAGAAGAATTAGCTATTGGTTTATGTCTTCAATTTCCTCTCAAAATAAATGTGTACGTGCTTTTGAGAGACACACTAGAGGAATAAGGTCCAAATTTTTGATGAAAATGTGCTATGAAAGTAAAGGGTTAAAGGCAAACATGTACAAGGCATATTTGAGTACAAGGCATAGTTGAGCCAAATGTTGTTGAGGAAGGGCCTAATTATTTGGGTCTTGGTTATGGAAAACATGATGGAGAATGCTCCAAAGCCAAGGAGGCACATGAAGCTGTTCCAAGAAGTAATTTTATTTCGTGTTCATTACCTCAAGCTTTTGAAGTTTGTGTTCATGATGAATGGAAAAGTTTGACACCCACTTTGCCAGAAGATGTTAATAATCATGCAGCTAATGAGAATGTAAAATAAGAGGATGTTGACAGCTCTAGAGTCATTGAATTCATTTCTAGTATTCAGAGGAGAGCCACTACCTCATCAAATTCACCTCCTCAAGAAGGCGACAACGGTGAATGTTCAAGGTATAAATTTGCCTCTAATCAAATTGCTTTTGATTATGATAAACATGGTAAATATTCACATAAGATTTGGAAAAGAAATTGCATGTTCCTTTTGTGGTTTGAATAATCATAATGTTTATAGATGTTGGAAGAATATATCCATGCACATGAAACTTTCTAAATAAATGAGGCAAAAAGTCAAAGGCCCATTGGACAAGGAAAATGATGTTGAAAATAAGTTGCAATTGTTTATTACTCATTGCCATAAGAAAGGTCACCTTGTAGAATATTTTGCTACATAAAACACCGCACATTTTTTAAACATAAACTAACTTCTAGCAGACAATAATATTAAATTAGATTTAATTGTTTGTGCAGTTGAATTGATGTGCATAGAAAAACTGGGAATAGAAATCTTTGATACATACAACACACAAATGCAAAATCTTAAAAGATAAATCAATCTTGCAAATAGAAGGGTATTTAACTAGACAGAAATTTCCATATAGATTCAGTCAGAAACCCAAACCTAGTCAAATAAAACATGAACCAATGGTTTATTTCAGCTCTACATCAACGTTGAAAAATCAAGCTATTATGATGTGTTACAAGTCATCCTACATGCCAAAGTGTTGGTCGGCCTAAAAGGAAGTAATGAAATATCTATATTTATATACCTTGTCTGTGGCTCTTTTGATAAAGAATAACTCGGCAATCTCTGAAAACAGTTTACAGATTCTTCTAAGATTCAGTACGAACATGTTGATGGGCTTTCAGTGTGAAGTTTAAATGGTTTGAAAATAGTGTGGATCTATTGTTCGGTCATCTTTGAAGTAGATTGTGGATAGTATAGTATGAAGCAGATTGCATATAGTGTGAAGCAGATTGTGGATAGTCTAAGGAAGATTACAAATGCTTGAAACAAATTTTTGGATATATGTGGCAGGATGCAGCACCAGCTAATGTTGTTGATAATACTGTTAAAATAGAGATAGAGAACGAACCCAAGGGTTTATCTGACCCTGCTGTGTCAAAGGTTAATGTTGTGGATAAGACTGTTAAAATAGAGACAGAGAAAAAACCCAGGGGTTTATCTGACCCTGCTATGTCCAAGGTTGATCAAAATAAGAAGAAAAAACAAGGCGGCAAGGAAGCAAACAATGAATATGGCAGTGGCAAAGATAAGTTTTCCGGCTTGATTTTTATGTGTAATTCTCAAACAAAGCAAGACTGTTTCCGATACAAAGTGATTGGGTTGCCACCAACCAAAAAGGAGCTTGTAGAAAAGGTGAAGCCCAAAATGAAGCTCTTCTTGTATGATTTCAACCTTAGACAGATGTATGGTATCTACAAGGCAGCGTCTGTCGAAGGAATTAATGTGGAACTAGATGCCTTCCGAAGTTGTAAAAGGCCACTTATGGCACATGTAATATTTTCATACAATGTTTGATCATATATTCATTCTTACTTTGGGCCTATGCAATTTTGGTTTCGTATATTTTCTACATCAGTTTCCTGTTTTCTGTTGAGATTAACTTTTCTAAATGAAGTATGCAGATTGCGAATAGTCTATGGAATTTTGAAGAGTTTGAAAATAGTGAAGAATGATCAAATACATAAGAGGCAGTATATCCCAGTGAAGAATTTTTCAAATACATGTGAAAATTTTGAAAACGGTAAGGTCGAACATACCCAATGAAAGGAGAAACAACGCCGACAAAAAGAGCAACAACGTGGATGGGAGGAGCAACAGCACTGACGGGAGGAGCGAAAACGCGTGAACAACAGTGACAGTGACATAAATTCACGGGAATAATGAAACCGGTAAACAAAACAACTTGGCGGGTGATTTATTTATAGAAATTACTTCGGCCGAACTATTTTAATCAAAATGAATGTGTACGTTCTTTTGAGAGACACACTAGAGGAACAAGGTCCAAATTTTTGATGAAAATGTGCTATGAAATTAAAGGGTTAAAGGCAAACATGTACAAGGCATAGTTGAGTACAAGGCATAGTTGAGCCAAATGTTGTTGAGGAAGGGCCTAATTATTTGGGTCTTGGTTATGGAAAACATGATGGAGAATGCTCCAAAGCCAAGGAGGCACATGAAGCTGTTCCAAGAAGGAATTTTATTTTCTGTTCATTACCTCAAGCTTGTGAAGTTTGTGTTCATGATGAATGGAAAAGTTTGACACCCACTTTGCAAGAAGATGTTAATAATCATGAAACTAATGAGAATGTAAAAGAAGAGGATGTTGAAAGCTCAAGAGTCATTGAATTCATTTCTAGTATTCAGAGGAGAGCCACTACCTCATCAAATTCACCTCCTCAAGAAGGCAACAACGGTGAATGTTCAAGGTATAAATTTGCCTCTAATCAAATTGCTTTGGTTATGATAAACATGGTAAATATTCACATAAGATTTGGAAAAGAAATTTCATGTTCCTTTTGTGGTTTGAATAATCATAATGTTTATAAATGTTGGAAGAAGATATCCATGCACATGAAACTTTCTAAATAAATGAGGCAAAAAGTCAAAGGCCCATTGGACAAGGAAAATGATGTTGAAAATAAGTCGCAATTGTTTATTACTCATTTCCATAAGAAAGTTCACCTTATAGAATATTTTGCTACATACAACACTGCACATTTTTAAAACATAAACTAACTTCTAGCAGACAATAATATTAAATTAGATTTAATTGTTTGTGCAGTTGAATTGATGTTCATAGAAAAACTGGGAATAGAAATCTTTGATACATACAACACACAAATGCAAAATCTTAAAAGATAAATAAATCTTGCAAATAGAAGGGTATTTAACTAGATAGAAATGTCCATATAGATTCAGTCAGAAACCCAGACCTAGTCAAAGAAAACATGAACCAATGGTTTATTTCAGCTCTACATCAATGTTGAAAAATCGAGCTATTATGATGTGTTACAAGTCAGCCTACATGCCAAAGTGTTGGTCGGCCTAAAAGGAAGTAATGAACTATATATATTTATATACCTTGTCTGTGGATCTTTTGATAAGGAATAACTCGACAATATCTAAAATTTTTTTACATATTCTTGTAAGTTTCAGTACGAATATGTTGATGGGCTTTTAGTGTGAAGTTTAAAGAGTTTGAAAATAGTGTCGATATATTGTTCGGTCATCTTTGAAGCAGATTGCGGATAGTATAGTATGAATCATATTGCGTATAGTGTGAAGCAGATTGCGGATAGTCTAAGGAAGATTACAAATTCCTGAAACAAATCTATTGATATATGTGGCAGGATGTAGCACCAACTAATGTTGTTGATAAGACTGCTAAAATAGAGACAGAGAATGAACCCAAGGGTTTATCTGACCCTGCTGTGTCAAAGGTTAATGTTGCAGATAAGACTGTTAAAATAGAGATAGAGAAAAAACCAAAGGGTTTATCTGACCCTGTTGTGTCAAAGGTTGATCAAAATAAGAAGAAAAAACAAGGCGAAAAGGAAGCAAACAATGAAGATGGAAATGGCAAAGATAAGTTTGCCGGCTTGATTTTTATGTGTAATTCTCAAATAAAGAAAGAGTGTTTACGATACAAATTGTTTGGGTTGCCACCAACCAAAAAGGAGCTTGTAGAAAAGTTGAAGCCCGTAATGAAGCTCTTCTTGTATGATTTTAACCTTAGACAGATGTATGGTATCTACAAGGCAGCATCTATTGAAGGAATGAATGTGGAACCAGATGCTTTCCAGAGTTGTAAAAGGCCACTCCCGGCACATGTAATCTTTTTATACAATGTTTGATCATATATTCATTCTTACTTTGGGCCTATGAAATTTCGGTTTTGCATCTTTTCTACATCAGTTTCCTGTTTTCTGTTGAGATTAAATTTTCTAAATGAAGTATGCAGATTGCGGATAGTCTACAGAAGTTTAAAGAGTTTGAAAATAGTGAAGAATAATCAAATACATAAGAGGCAGTATATCCTAGTGAAGAATTTTTCAAATACATGTGAAAAATTTGAAAACGGTAGGGTCGAACATACCCAGTGAAAGGAGCAACAGCACTGACAAAAAGAGCAACAGTGCGGACGGGAGGAGCAACAACGCTGACGTGAGGAGCGAAAACGTGCGAATAGTAGCGACAGTGGCAGAAATTCATGTGAATAATGAAACCGGTAAACAAAACAACTTCGCAGGCGATTTATTTATAGAAATTAGTTCAGCCGAACTATTTTAATCAAAATTAATGTGTACGTGCTTTTTAGAGACACACTAGAGGAATAAGGTCCAAATTTTTGATGAAAATGTGCTATGAAATTAAAGGGTTAAAGGCAAACATGTACAAGGCATAGTTGAGTACAAGGCATAGTTGAGCCAAATGTTGTTGAGGAAGGGCCTAATTATTTGGGTCTTGGTTATGGAAACATGATGGAGAATGCTCCAAAGCCAAGGAGGCACATGAAGTTGTTCCAAGAAGGAATTTTATTTCGTGTTCATTACCTCAAGCTTGTGAAGTTTGTGTTCATGATGAATGGAAAAGTTTGACACCCACTTTGCAAGAAGATGTTAATAATCATGCATCTAATGAGAATGTAAAAGAAGAAGATGTTGAAAGCTCTAGAGTCATTGAATTCATTGCTAGTATTCAAAGGAGAGCCACTACCTCATGTCAAATTCACCTCCTCAAGAAGGCAACAACAGTGAAGGTTCAAGGTATAAATTTGCCTCTAATCAAATTGCTTTTGATTATGATAAACATGGAAATATTCACATAGGATTTGGAAAAGAACTTGCATGTTCCTTTTGTGGTTTGAATAATCATAATGTTTATAAATGTTGGAAGAAGATATCCATGCACATGAAACTTTCTAAATAAATGAGGAAAAAATTCAAAGGCCCATTGGACAAGGAAAATGATGTTGAAAATAAGTTGCAATTGTTTATTACTCATTGCCATAAGAAAGGTCACCTTGTAGAATATTTTGCTACATACAACACTGCACATTTTTAAAACATAAACTAACTTCTAGCAGACAATAATATTAAATTAGATTTAATTTTTTGTGCAGTTGAATTGATGTGCATAGAAAAACTGGGAATAGAAATCTTTGATACATACAACACACAAATGCAAAATCTTAAAAGATAAATCAATATTGCAAACAGAAGGGTATTTAACTAGACATAAATGTCCATATAGATTCAGTCAGAAACCCAGACCTAGTCAAATAAAACATGAACCAATGGTTTATTTCAGCTCTACATCAACGTTGAAAAATCGAGTTATTATGATGTGTTACAAGTCAGCCTACATGCCAAAGTGTTGGTCGGCCTAAAAGGAAGTAATGAAATATCTATATTTATATACCTTGTCTGTGGCTCTTTTGATAAGGAATAACTCGACAATCTCTGAAAACAGTTTACAGATTCTTGTAAGATTCAATACGAATATGTTGATGGGCTTTCAGTGTGAAGTTTAAAGAGTTTGAAAATAGTGTGGATCTATTGTTTGGTCATCTTTGAAGAATTTTGAGGATAGTATAGTATGAAGCAGATTGTGTATAGTGTGAAGCAGATTGCAGATAGTCTAAGGAAGATTACAAATGCCTGAAATAAATTTGTGGATATATGTGGCAAGATGTAGCACCAACTAATGTTGTTGATAAGACTGTTAAAATAGAGACAGAGAACGAACCCAAGGGTTTATCTGACCCTGTTGTGTCAAAGGTTAATGTTGTGGATAAGACTATTAAAATAGAGACAGAGAACAAACCCAATGGTTTCTCTGACCCTGCTGTGTCAAAATTTGATCAAAATAAGAAGAAAAAACAAGTTAGCAAGGAAGAAAACAATGAAGATGGCAGTGGAAAAGATAATTTTTCCGGCTTGATTTTTATGTGTAATTCTCAAGCAAAGCAAGAGTGTTTCCGATACAAAGTGTTTGGGTTGCCACCAACCAAAAAGGAGCTTGTAGAAAAGGTGAAGCCTGGAATGAAGCTCTTCTTATATGATTTTAACCTTAGAAAAATGTATGGTATCTACAAGGCAGCGTCTGCCGAAGGAATGAATGTGGAACCAGATGCTTTCCGGAGTTGTAAAAGGCCACTCCCAGCACAGGTAATCTTTGTATACAATGTTTGATCATATATTCATTCTTACTTTGGGCCTATGCAATTTCGGTTTCGCATCTTTTCTACATTAGTTTCCTATTTTCTGTTGAGATTAACTTTTCTAAATGAAGTATACATATTTCAGATAGTCTACGGAAGTTTAAAGAGTTTGAAAATAGTGAAGTATAATCAAATAAATAAGAGGCAGTATATCCCAGTGAAGAATTTTTCAAATACGTGTGAAAAATTTGAAAACGGTAAGGTCGAACATACCCGATGAAAGGAGCAACAACACCGACGAAAGGAGCAACAACGTGGACTGGAGGAGAAACAACACTGACAGGAGGAGCGAAAATGTGCGAACAACAGCGACAGTGATAGAAATTCGCGGGAATAATGAAACTGGTAAAAAAAACAACTTCACGGGCGATTTATTTATAGAAATTAGTTTGGCCGAACTATTTTAATCAAAATGAATGTGTACGTGCTTTTGAGAGAGACACTAGAGGAATAAGGTCCAAATTTTTGATGAAAATGTGCTATGAAAGTAAAGGGTTAAAGGCAAACATGTACAAGGCATAGTTGAGTACAAGGCATAGTTGAGCCAAATGTTGTTGAGGAAGGGCCTAATTATTTGGGTCTTGGTTATGGAAAACATGACGGAGAATGCTCCAAAGCCAAGGAGGCATATGAAGCTGTTCCAAGAAGGAATTTTATTTCGTGTTCATTACCTCAAGCTTGTGAAGTTTGTGTTCATGATGAATGGAAAAGTTTGACACCCACTTTGCAAGAAGATGTTAATAATCATGCAGCTAATGAGAATGTAAAAGAAGAGGATGTTGAAAGCTCTAGAGTAATTGAATTCATTGCTAGTATTCAGAGGAGAGCCACTACCTCATCAAATTCACCTCCTCAAGAAGGCGACAACTGTGAATGTTCAAGGTATAAATTTGCCTCTAATCAAATCTCTTTTGATTGTGATAAACATGGTAAATATTCACATAAGATTTGGAAAATAACTTGCATGTTCCTTTTGTGGTTTGAATAATCATAATGTTTATAGATGTTGGAAGAAGATATCCATGCACATGAAACTTTCTAAATAAATGAGGCAAAAAGTCAAAGGCCCATTGGACAAGGAAAATGATGTTGAAAATAAGTTGCAATTGTTTATTACTCATTTCCATAAGAAAGGTCACCTTGTAGACAAGTGTTGGACTTTGTATCCAAAAATTCATCCACAACATTTGGAGAAGGTGGAAAGAGATAATGACAAGAATGGAAAAGAGGATTCCATAATCGATGAGGGTCAAGATGATTCACATGATGATGAAGTGCAGCTAAAAGAAGCGGGCCATTGAAATGGTTTGGTAATGGATGGTTAGAATTCTTATCCAATTAAGGCCTTGCATGTATTTTGATGTTTCATGAATTTCTTTGCAAATTCAAAGTATGGTGCATGTTGCATGAAGCAAGATGTTGAAATTAGAGTTATGTTGACACACTTAAATGCAACAAATATGGAAATTTGTACATGAGCTATTATTTGACTTGAGAGTCAGTTGTTTGAAGAGGCATGTTTTGTCGACTTGTGTTTGGTTGATGGTTTTGTACACCAATATGTAAGAGTAAATGGATATATTCACATGATGTGAATTTTTTTTCTTTGAAGGAGAAAAATGATATGTCAGCGAGCTATGTTTCTTGCATGATGTGTTTTTCGGTTTGATGGTTTTGTTTGTGACAAGACGTCACAAGATTTTGGGAAGGTCCACTCTTGAGCGAGAGCCTCATGATTACAACCTAATCATGAGAATCAAATGGCATGAACCAAACATATTGTGTATTAAATGAGGAATTTCTCTCTCCCAATCATTTCTAAATCACCCATATCACCAAGAAAACATGTTTTAAAAGAACATAGTTTGGTAGGGGAAAGACCTTAGGTCCTTTGATTGTGCACATGTGGTGTGAAAATTTGAAATTGACAATTTGCAAAAAAGTGAAATTATGAATGAAACCACGAAAACAAAAATCCCAAAAGTGGTAAATGATTTAAATGGACCTAATTGATTATTTACCAACATAAATTCTTCAACTTTTAGCAACTAAATGATAAGTAAAAAAATAAATAAATTTGTAATTATGGTTCGAAAGTTACATAATCTTAAGAATCCAAAAAAAAAAATATTTTTCAAAACGTATTACTTTCAAAGTATCAACAAAGAATGTATAAGGGTGTTCAATGAGTTAACGTTATTTATTTAAATTCCATGATGTATATCTTACTCATAATTTTAACAAATTATTAAATAATGATCTATATTGGATAATTATATTATTTGTCATATATTTTGATGCTTATAGAGTGAAAAAACCGAAAGAATCAACTTGTAGGGTCATTTTCATGGTGGGTGGAGAATTGGGGTCAAACCTTTTGGAGTCATTTTGAGGTATTCAATGACATTTCTGGGGGTCAAACGGTTATCCCTTGTGCTGAAATCTTGACCATTATTCTACACTTAAAGACATATCTAATGGTGCAAGAAAAACATCAAATTAAGTTCATTCAAAATTTATGCCTTTAGTAAGTTGACCTATCATGTTGACCACCATGGTACAAGAGAATGTCATTTTATCCCCATTACTCATGCATAGCAAGCTAGCTACATGTGGAATTTTAACAAGACTCTAAAAGGTCTAAAATCACAAACCTCATTAATGGTTGACAGAGTCAAATATTACACCTAGTTGGCTATCACACTATGTTAAATACTTGGCCACTAGGAGGAATAAGAGTTCCATTTTGTGTTATTGTATTTGGTTCCATAGTTGAAAATACAACTAGGAGTGTGAATTTAGAGAGAAAAATGTATGAAGTTAAGTTTTTATAGCAACCTTACATGCCAAAAGTCTTAGCTAACTCTAGAGAGATTACCTCTTTCTTTGTACTTACATATTTTCCATACTAGAAAAGAGAGAGTAGAGCATCTTTACATTTTAGTGTTGTTTTTCTCCCATAAGAATTTCCTAGGGAAAAAGGAGTAGAGCATCATTACTTTTTAGGGTTTCTTGTCTCCCATAAGGATTTACTAGGAAAATAATTGTGTTGATTGTAGATATGTATGTGTGTGTTTCATTATGTTCTCTATTTCTTACATTGTGTTTCATTATGTTTTCTATTTCTTACATTTGATTGTTTTATTCATTTAAATAGAAATTTAGTTATTAAAAGATCTAAAACTTAAATACAAATTAATCTTCATTACATAGATTTCACTTATTTTATCAAATTTGTTGTGAGAAACTATTTCATTATAATAACTATAAAACTTGACTATTAAATAACAAAATTTTGTATTGATAAACATCTACACTTCTCCAACCTAAAAAAAATACATATAACTTTTAGATACATTTAGACATATATTAATATAAAAAAAAACCATTATATATTTTTTAGATGTAGGACTTGGAATATACACAACTTAGTCATTTTTTCAGTCAACCATTATATATTTAAATTTATTAAAGTGAACAATGTGTTGAAATGATTTTCATAAACATTTATAAATATTAAAAAATACATTAATATTTTTCAAAAAATACTAATAATATAAAATATTTATATATTTTTAGAAATAATTAAAATATATGTTTTATAATTTAAAAAATTAGTTTTATAATTTAAAATTATAAAAAAATAAAATAAAAAATAAATAACTAACAGTGAAACACTTTTACTATATTCCAGCCCTCAACGACAGAGTGCAAGGGATAAATCAATAATTTGTTTCCCACTAAAAAGGATTGTATAGGAAGGGAGTGTTGGAAATAATAAGGATCGTTGTTAACCTGTTCCTAATTAAAAGAATTGTATTTTATATATTTTAGAATAAAAAACACTATGCAATATATATAAAAAAATCTCTGATACTTTATAATAAATATGATCTGTAATATGTTTTCATAATTTTCTATTATCATTGAAAGCTATATACAGATTGCGGTAACAGAAACCAAAGGAATGTCAACTATGTGAACATTATTAAAATGTTTAGAATGTTTATAACTTTTCCATACTTAATCACTCTCTCACACACACGACACACCACTGTTTCCCCAATCACTAGAACTTTTAAAGTATCTTTCTAGTGGTTTTGAAAACTGAACCCATTTCCCTATTTCAGGTAACCCAAAAACTCAGGTATCTTTTATATAAAGCAAAATTAGCAATGGTGCATCACAAAGACCTGACATTTGTAGAAATCTGATATAATAGTACAATTGAAAACCAACATTAGTAGGGTTTTCTGGCATGCCTAGGTTCAGAAAATGTGTACAGGATTACGAATAGAGTGGTGCTCATATGGGAGTGCATGTTGCTATGATACCACCAAATTTTTAGGAAATTGGAAGACAACATAAAGAGTTTTAGTTTATATGGTACAGATATATAAAAGTGGCATGTATTTTTTATAACATAATTTATGTAAGTGTTTAGGTTTATTTATTTTATTTCTAATAATAAAATTTTCTTGACAGCTAGATCATATTACTATGGATGTAAAAATAGGCTCACATAAATTATCAGTCTATATATAGACATATCTACTTGACACGGGAATACCAATTGTGTATCCAGCTTCTGATACTTGTTCATCATGACTTGGATCTTCCTGAGCTTGTAAATCACTATTGTCATGTTCAAACAATTGTGGCTGACATATAGCCTCATTTTCTAGGTGATAACAATCACTAGATCTGAAGAAATTTTATGGAGGTAACTATGGAGGTACATCATTGTCTGCAAGATAATTACCATTTTTGAAGCTATATGGGCGACCTAGCAGCGGAGGGATGGACATGTTTTCAACGTGATCCTCTAGTCTAAAGGACTCTGCAGTAGGTAAAAATGGACATATAGAAATGTTATCAAGTGGATTTCTATTGCAGATATGAAGAAGTCTGTTGGAGGTACACCTTGATCAAATCTTAAGAATTATATCGTAGGTAACGGTGGATGTACAACCATATTTGAGATCTGATTAACGGAAATTTCTGTTTTTTTTCCTTCTCAATCATGATACAAGTCAATACATTAAATTAATACAACAAGCATCTTTATGTAGACTTTGAATCTATTCTTTATAATTTTTCCCTCAAACTCTTAATAGATTATGAATTTCACATTGAATGAGTGCATAAATGCACTCTCTGTAAGGGACTACTCAATGGGATACACCACAAGCTCAAAAATGCCAGTAACTAAAATAAAGAGAATAAATCCTTCAGATCTTTGTGTATATACTATACCCTTGCATTTTACCCAGACTTATTTAAAAACACTCTCCTCAATTGGATATGCCTTCACTTGGCGGCAAGCTCATATCCTTTGCTTCAATAACTAAAGATAACATAAACAAAGAAAAGGACACAACACCTAAAAGATCTTTGGGTGGCCTCTTATTTCTACGATGAGACTCTACAGTGGAGTGGAGTGAGTATCACATTCTCTCAACCATATCAAAAACGTTCTTATAATATTTGAAACCAAATATATATACAGATTGCGGTAATAGAAACGAAAGAAATGTCTATTACACTCATTCACAAAAAATGCCATAACAACAGCAACATTCCGCGAGGACGGGAGGAGAAACATACCTTCCAGTAGACGAACAGTGTCGATGAAAGGAGCAACAACGCAGACTAGAGGAGCAATAGCACGAACAAACGCGTGAAAAGACCAGCAGCAAAAGTGAAGAAATTACGCGCGAATAATGAGACCGGTAAACAAATCAAATTCGCGGGTGATTTATTTATAGAAACTAGTTCGGTCGAACTATTTTAAAAGTAAAAATTTGGCCGAACTCAAAGTTTGGCCGAACTTTTGTTGGAAGTTCAGCCGAGCTTTTATTGCCGGTTTTCCCATCTCCGGCAAAAATTCTATTTGCCCGCGCCGTCAGTGTGCCGTCAATCTAAACAGAATCACAAGTTCATTTGAACTTTATAAAATGTTCGGCCAAACTATTGCCGAAAAACGTTTTCGGCCCCCGATTCTCACAAAAGTGTAACCCAGCTTCATGTTTTCACCCGTGGTTGTAGTGGTTTGAAATTTTTCATCCATCAAAGCTTAACATAATAGCTCGGTCCCTTACACTGCAAATATTTTTACCGTACATTGCCCTCTTTCATTTCAATTTCACATAAGTACAAGGTGTGGTAAAGAAGAGTTTTTACAAATCAGCAGGGGGTGATAATCAAGTTTTTTCTAGCCTCTCATTTAGCCTTCTATACCAAAACACTCTCTCAGTTCATTCACTTGTGAAATTGCCCCTTTCATCACCACTCCATTACCCTCTTCCAGATCAGTTTCATAAGCAGTGCTAGGGTTTCAAAGGAAGAACTGTTAAAATGTCAAGAGAAGGGGACATTGGTAGTGATGGAGAATGCCAAATGCCGAGGCATCAACAAAAAGGTGGAAAAAATCAACAGGTTTGAACCCCTCAACACCTTAGAGCTGATGGCATCTCCCATGACTGTTTCATGTTTCCAGCATGTCGGATTTTATGATTTTTGTGAAAGGGTACAGTAGGTGCAAAACCACCCTGAGTTAACTAGGCTCTTCATACTTAACTTGCATGAGAAACAAGTTAACCTTGCAGGAGTAAACTTTGAGCTGTCCTTTGATGCTATTAACAATGCCACTGGGATACCTAGTGTAGGGGAGAAATGGTTCAAGTAGGCCAATCTTGACATCAGCTACTATGAACCCTTCCTAAAGCCTAGATACAAAGACAACTATAAATCCATCTTTCCTTTCTCACATTTGTTGGAGAGATATTCACCTTTGATGAGAATTATCATGAAATATTTTACATGTGAAGGAAGGTTCTCTGGGATTTACTCCTATCACATTAGGCTACTAATGCACTTTACTAGGGTTAGGATGTTGCACCTACCCTACTACCTGTTACACTGAAAATTGTCATCCTGACATTCTGTTGTGTGTATGAGTTCATTATTACTCATACTTCTCCCTTTGCAAGTCTAACATATCAGTTCCTCATGTCAAGCCTTGAAAATCAGAGAAAGGTTCCTAAAAATCTCCTAAACTTTGGTGTCGCACTTTATCTCTATCTTGCATGTGGTCCCGCACCTAATGTTCATCTCTCTTGCGTATCTAAACGCACTTTATCTGCATTAAAAGTGCGGACCCTTGTAAGAAAAAAAAGGCGCAAGTAATTTCCAAAAAGCTCAATAAAAGTGAATTCTAGAAGCTTCCAGAAAATATCTTGTGGTGATAGAACCGCTCTTATGAGGTGCATGTATCCCTTACCTTATGGAGCTAACCCCTTGATGTGAGGAGCTTATCCCTTTGAAGGAGGATTCTATCCCTTCATAGTTTGAATAGAAAACCTCCTCTATTCTACTATAAAAAGAGGCATTGGGTAGCCTCAAAGGGAGTTGAAGCTTTAGAATATTTGAAGTTAAGTGCTGTTGAGATTCAGACTCAGTTAATTAAGACTTTTGAGAGGAAATATTACATACCTCTATTCGTCTTAGTTGGAGGAGTGCATAGCTTATCAAAGTAAAGGAGATTCCTACTTTAGACCCCGAAAAGTCCTGTGCAACATCAAGGCTCAGGTTGTAAGGATTTTCTTCTTTTGAAATTAATACAAATATACTCATTTTTCTCAATAAACTTCCAATCAATGGTTTATTTCATAGATTCCTTTATCACTATGATAAGCATGGTTTATGATGATTTCTATATAGGTGCTATGTAATATTTTTCTTGTTTGTGGCTGCAGGTTTACGAGGAAAACTCCTTCAAGCGCGCGAGGGACAACAACGGCTTCAAACAAGCACTGGACAAATGGTAAGTCCTTAACACTTCAATAGAGCTTTTCATGGATCATATATGCTTAGAGAAAGATTAGTTTATTTGGTTGTTTGTTGCTAGATACTTTTATTACTAGGGAGATCGGTCTTGTCCGCAAGACGGATTAATCCTCCAACAAATTAGCGACTCCACTAGGGAAAGAACTTGTTGTTTTTGGTTCTCTTTTATTTTGATTTGAGGAAACGTTTTCCTATTTTTTGATTGATAGACATCTGCCTGGGTAGCTTGGGTTTTCTCTGTTTTTGAAAATTTTGAGATCTTTTATGTTTTTCTCTAATTTTTCCTGGGACCACACTTTGCCTTCTTCTCACAGTGTAGGAAGTTTTACATATTTTCTTTAGTAAACAGTGCGGTACCACGCCTGTTACTTTTGCAAGCCTGCGGACTCTGTTAAAATTTTGAAAAACCTTTGGATTTATTCCTTTATTTTATCTTTATTTTGATTTAGAGTTTTTGGTTTCTGCCCAGATTGATGATTTTTTTTGTCAAAAACTTTATGTGAATGAATCTTAGGAGTATGGTGTTTTGATGATTTTCTAGAAGTTTTACGTGTTGGATTGTTTTTCTCTTGGTATTTGTAGCGATTCGAAGCATTGACTGTTGGAAGTACCTAAGATTACATTGGTATTTTGTCCTTGTTGAATCTGGCCTGAGTGTGAAGTCATCCTTTTTTAAGAAATAGAGTTACCTGTTTCTTTGCAAATCTTCGACAAGAAACTTTGTTATTGGTTTTTGAATTTCATTTTTTATAAAAACATAATTGAGTGTTTTTGATCCGTTTGTTATTCTGAACGAATAGATCCTTAGTTTGCTGAATAACTAAGTTAAACATTCTTCAAAAAAAAATTCTTAAAGCTTTTATTCGATTAGATTATTAAAATTTGTAGATCTCAGAATTAGTTTGATAGTTTTGAGTATTTTTTATAAAATTTTGTAGATCTCTTTTGAAGGAAACTTGTTTTGTAGCTTCAAGTTTCTGAAAGTGAAAGGATTTTTCTTATGAGCTTTGATAGTTTGTTTCATTTGGATTTATTGCTGAAAAGATCAAAATATTTTCTTTCAATTGCTCTTAATGTTTAAAGAAGGAATTGTTCATTAAAAGAATTGCATTCTCCAACTTTTCCTTATTAGAATTTCATTGAAAGGAAACGATCTGATTATCATTTTTAGGTGCATTTTTAGTGTTTTTGGAAGTCGAGTCTTCACACCATCAGAGTTTCATTTCCACACCCATTGACTTAAGAAACAACTCTTAAAAGTAACGCTTAATTAAAATTCATCTAGCAATGTTTTTATTTTCTAGGGTTCTTATCACCAACATAGCTTAGGCTAGTATCTTGGAGTAGGAAGTAATTAACTCTCCAAGGTAGTAAAACAAACAAGTAGACAAATCTTGCAGTAGGAAATAAACCCAATTGTAATTTGTATAATCTGGGAAGCTTCTCTTAAAGAAGTCAATCACTAGATCATGTCCGAACCTTTGAGACAATCAATTATGTTTCATTAGGGAAGATAGAAGACTTTGCGCATATTACAAACGGTAAACCTCGGATTAACCATTTTCGAGGAGCTTGGGGTCACTTGTCGGTAAACCTTAGATTAACCATGTCGAGGAACCTTAAAGGGGATTGAGCTTTGTTACTCTGCCCTTGCGCGTGGGATCAGATCGTAGACTGTTCCCCCAGTTATATTTGTTACTATTGGTAACCTTAGTGTCCAAAAACTTAAGATTATTTCCTAAGGTGACGATGAAGGAAAGATCTCACTGTACCTAGAGAAAACATCGACTGGACTCACTTGGAATCTCTAGGGGGTTCTCTTCACACGAGATGGTTTTGTGAGGAAACTTGTGCCAGTCTGTTTCATTAAGCAGGTTGTCGGGGTAACTATTCCAACCGCCCTTTCTGTATTAAATTTCTACTAAGTTGGATTTCATCACCAACTAGTGTTTTTAGTACAGGAAGTTATTGTTTTTGTGTGGTTTGAACTCCTAGATTTTTAAGCGTGTGATTCAACTGTTTGTTTTTTTAGAGGCCTTAGGTGTTTTCATTGAAATTTTCTTTGTTTGCCTGTGATTAGTTAAATATTGAATCGTGGCAGATTTTCCAAGACAATCTTGGAGACTAAAAGGGAAACCCCCTGAATATACACCAAGTCAGCTTGAAGGGCTTCGTGCTCTGGTATCATCTAGTAGCGGTAGGATTAAATCAATAGAAGTTGGAACTTCATCCATAGTGGTTCATCCTGATTATCAAACACCCATAACAGAAAACATTCAAGAGCCGATTTCAGTTTATGAAGTTACTGGTAGTATTTCTCCTACTAGTGAACTAGCTGACGAACCTGAAATCTCTGAACCTAAAACTGAACCTTCTGTTTTGGACACATCCTCAGGATTTATTTCACCAACTTCTAGCAATCCTGGTTCACCTAGGTTAAGAAATATTGTCACTGACGATCTTCCATCTAGACTGATTTCTATTGAAGAACTTACTAATCTAGACGAAGATTTATCTCTTCCTAATTCCCCTCAGTCGTTAAATCTTAGGGAGCGTGAAACAATTTTCTATAGCCCTATTGGAACTACTGCTTGGTACTTATCCTTAACTAATTTTTTAGAGAATCCGGGTCTTTCTTTTTCTCCACCTCAAGTTCCATTTCATCCAACACCCAGAGGTTATTATCCATCATCCATTATGGTAGGAGAGTCATCCATGTTTTCCCAGACACCGGAAGCATTTTTAGACGATGGTCCTTTTGTTCCTTCGGAATATCAGGCTCTGTCTGGTACTTTCTCGGGGGCAGCTCCTCAACCGATTGAAAGCGTGTTATCATATGGTTTAAGTGGAATTAAAATTGAAACGTCGAACGCAGAGAAAATTTTTATGATGTCTAGTAATATTCTGAATCCGCAACCTCAAGGCAGTCAGTTATCGCTTGCAAGGAAATCTTAGGGAAATCAGTTACTGCTTGGTGGGCAACCTCAAGGTAGTCAGTTACTGCCTGGGGGGAAACCTTCAGGAAGTCAGTTACCACCTGGGGGTCAACCTCATGGTAGCTTTTTCCCAGGACAAACTGTGGAATCATATTATTTTGGGGGACAACCCCACGGACAGTACATACCTTAAGGATATCAACCTTCAGGACAGTACACACCCCAGGGTCAACCCCAAGCTCAATATGCTCCTCAAGGTCCTTATCAACCCTAGCACCAGTACGCGCCTTAGGGTTATCAACCTCAAGTTCAGTACCCAATTCAAGGTTACCAATAGCCTTCTGGTTAGTCATCTCTTCAAGGAGCCGAAAATTTACCACTTACTTATCAACCCTACGTTCAACCAGGTTATGGTCCTTATGTCCAACCTTCTGCAGGACAATACCCCAGAATGAATATGGTGTGGGATCCGTCCCAATATAAATAGCCTATGCAGCCTAATGTGCAGTTGCCTTTTCAACCTGGACCACCTTTGGTTTCTGGTCCCACCCAGCAACCTGTCCAGCCTACTATTCAAACTCCTGACCTAGTTCTATTCAGCAGTCTACACCTAGTACACCTCAGACTCTGCCTCAAACTGTTGCAACTGCTGCTACATCTGTCCAACCTGTAACACCTATTTCTAGAGTATCTGTAATGCTGAGTTCGTCTATCTCTGCATCCGTGCAAATCCCTCAAGTCTCTGTACCCCAGTCAGGGCCTTTCGTTTAGACTTCGGTTCAAATGCCTGCAGGACAAGTCGGTCCGAGTACAGTTGTCACAAGTCAATCGCAATTCACGTATCAACCATACCAGGGATATCCTCAATTCAGTCCCGGTTCACAAAATCCAAATTATCAGTATCAACTGTACCCTAGCTACACTTATCAGCAGCCTCAACAACCCCAGTTTGGTCCGGTTAATCCTTCTTTTCCGGGAGGTTACACAATTCCTAACGAAACTCCAATTCCCAGTTATCCTGGGTATCCACCTAATGGAACTGCTTTGGCAGGTTTTCCTGACCCTAACCGCCAGTTACCATTTATTGCAACTTTGGATTTACCTGATTTGACGCGCCTTACGAATGATCTGATTTTATATTATCCGTACTGGCCGCCAATGCCACATAAGTTGCCCAGTGATATACCGAAATTCGAAGGTAAGTCAGGAGAGGATCCATAAAATCATGTCATGACTTATCACCTCTGGTGTGCGTCTAATTCAATTATTGATGATTCGATTTCGCTTACGTCTTTTCCAAAGAACTCTTATTGGTCTTGCAGCCAAATGGTACATTGAGTTACCACGAGGCTCGCTTAATAATTTCAGTCAGTTAGCGACTGCCTTCTTCACTCATTTTCAGTTGCCTGTCAGATACGACAATGGCACGGAATTATTAACTTCACTAAAGCAATCTACGTCTATGTATATTTCTGATCATATTCATGAATGGCGACGTAGAAGGCATTTGGTGAAAGTTTACATTCCAGATCAAATTTTGGCAGAATGGTTTGTTAAATCATTGTTACCCAAGATTAATGAAGATGTAGCTAAAGCTGGTGTTGTTACTGAAGAGAGATTGATTGCTCAAGCTCAGTACCTTGACCTCTTTTACACGCAGTTAGGTACTTTACACAAAAAAATCCCCGACCTTCCAAAACAAGGTCAGATAGCTGCTGCTTCTTCACGGTCTCATGTTGCTGATGGCATGATTGGTATAGTCAATACTAAAATTAAGAAGAAATATTCAAAGAATTATTCTCCTATTATAACTTTACCAGATTCCCCGAAAGGAGAATCTTCCCCCGAAATTTCTGCCGACATTCATGTTGTAGAGACATCTACGGCTAAATCTAAATCCGGTGGTAAAAATAAAGGGAAGAGTAAAAACAAGAAGAATTCGAAAGAGAAAACTGATAAAAATGAATCCAATGATGAAAAGCGCAAACCTCATTACCCTTGTTACATTTGTGATGAGGATCACTTCACTAAGGAATGCCCACATCGAGAAGAGGTTGCAAAATTTGTTAAAGGTTCACAACAACCTGTTGTCTTGAAGGATCCTTTTTCGACTCAAGATAGCAAGATGGTTGGTTCCACTTTGACTGCTTCAGAAGAACCTATTTTGATGATGTCTCATGTAAGGATTACGACGCGATCACAAGATTATGGTACTAAGAATCCTGTTGATGGGAAAGAAGCAAAATCTTCTAATGCAAATGCATCAACTACAACTCCTCCTATTTCTAGTTTGCTACAGATCGAGAAACAAAATCCAGACTTAATAATCAAACCGCCTGCTAAAGGTGTTCTTCGTAAATCAACTTTCAATCCACATGCGAGAGCTTCTCAGAATTACAACATTGTTGAAGACTTAGCTATTTCCCCTTCAGCAATGTCGGCTTTGGAAGTGCTGCAATCATGCCCAACACAGCTTAAATTGCTTTTGTCTGCTATAGGAGCTGTAGATGTTCAGGATTCTAATCTTATAATCTTCGATTTAGAAAATATACACCTCGTCTACCTCATCAAATGGATTTCCAGATACCAGTGTTAGTCAAAAACAGACTGATCTATCGGATTGTGATTGATGAGGGGGCTTCAACGTGTATTATGTCGATTCAGTGTTGGAAATCGCTTGGTTCTCCTACACTTAACCAATGTTCGATGATTCTTAAGGCTTTTGATGGTCGAGGTTTCCACCCTTTTGGTATTTTGCAGGATTTACCCATAGGGGTCGAAGGTAAAACCATAAATCTAGTTTTGGAAGTGGTTGATGCCCCTATAGATTACAACCTTCTTCTAGGTCGCAGTTGGTCTTATGTTATGACTGCTGTTGTTTCTTCGGTCTTTCGACTCATAAAATTTCCATATCAAGGAAAGATCGTCACAATAGATCAGTTAACTTATTTCTCTTCTGACCCAATCTCTACAGAAACAATCCAGCACGTTGGTAAAGCGGCTATCCCTTATAAGGATGTTGGAGTAGGATTGGTTAAAGATTCTGGTTTACTAGGAACTTTTTCCTTTCCTCCTCCTAATGTATCGCCTGTTGTTGCAACTATTCACATGATTTCATCAGATACTATTATGTTTGATGATCCTTGGATCATACCTTCCGACTCCGAGTTAGATTCAATTGACGACATGATGCCTTTGAGTCCATTTGAAATTGCATACCAGGTCGTACAGTCACTTTCTGACACCTCTTCAACCGGAATTGATCCAATGAATGGGATCCATGAGTAATCACTTTCTATATCCAGTTCAACCAAAACGACATTTCCTGATATTGTTCATACTGATGAGCAGATTCGTGAATTTTTTTCTGTTGATGATTTACCATGGGAAGATCTGCATCACCGATCTTCGTTTTTACCTGAACCAAATCATTTTGAAGATGATTTCACTTCAATTTTTACTGCTGAATATGTCAAAGAACCCCAAAATCGATTGCAAAATCCTAATTCTGAGTTAAATTTGGAAAATATTTCTCGAACGGTTCCAATTGGAGTTTCAGTAAAACCAAGAATAATTGAAAACATTCATATAGGTGCTTGTTGTACTGAAGATGAAATTAAAGCTTATAAAGCCCTATTTCAAGAATTCTGTGATGTGTTTGCCTGGTCTTATGAAGAAATTATAGGAATTGATCCGTCAATCGTCATACATGAAATCAAGACTTACCCAGATGATAAACTTGTTCATCAACGTTTACGTCAAATACATCCTAGAAAAGCTGCTGCTATCAAAGCAGAAGTTGAAAAATTACTTCATGCAGGTTTCATTTATCCAATTCCCTTAACGAATTGGGTATCAAATATTGTTCCTGTGACTAAAAAACAAGGAACGATATGAGTATGTATCGATTATAGGGATATTAATCGAGCTTGTCCCAAAGACAATTATCCAACTCCCTATATCGATCAGATAATCGATGATTGTGTCGATAGCAAAATGTTTTTCTTTATGGATGGCTTTTTCGGGTATAATCAAATAAACATACTCCCTGCTGATCAGCCAAAAAAAGCTTTTATTTGTCTGTGGGGGACGTTTTCTTATCGCAAACTACCCTTTGGTTTGAAGAACGCTAGAGCAACTTTTCAAAGGGCAATGTCTTACGTGTTTCATGACATTAAGCACATTATGCAGCCGTATCTCGATGATTTACCTGCTCATTCAGCACGCAAGGCCGACCATCTCACACACTTACGAGCTATCTTTATGAGGTGTTGGCATTATAAAATTAGGCTGAATCCACATAAATATTTTTTTTGTGTAGAATCGGGTCATTTACTGGGATTTTTTGTTTCGAAATCAGGCATTCGCGTCAATCCGTCGAAGGTCAAAGCTATTGTTAAATTACCTCCTCCTTCGACTTTACGCCAACTCCAAAGTTTGCAGGGGAAAGAAAACCTTTTACGTTGGTTCATTCCTAACTATGCCGAACTTAAAAAGGGTTTTACCCGATTGCTGAAACAAAACATTCCATTCTTTTGGGACGAGATTGCTGATCGATCTTTCGATGCACTTAAACACGCGTTGACCCATGCACCATTATTGCATCCTCCCAACTACAACTAGGATTACATTTTGTACCACGCTGCTTCTCATTCCACCATTGGTATGGTGTTAGTTTAGGAAGATGAACCTCACACTGAACATGTGATTTACTATCTTAGTCGGAATCTGCATCCGACCGAGATCAAATACACACATGTGGATAAATTGGCATTGGCAGCTGTCCAAGCTGTCCAGAGATTTAGGCACTACATCTTGTTACGTAAAACCACGGTAATTTCTGATTGCAACCCTATGATGTATATTTTGACCAAACAATTGCTGGGGGGCAAGTATTCCAAATGGATAGTCATCCTGCAGGAATTTTACTTGGAGTTTGAGAAATACAAGGCAAAGAAATATTTGGTATTTGCAGAACTGATGTGTGATTTTCCCTCTACTGATACTGAAACTGTGCCAGAAGAGCCCATTGCAGACGACTCTCTGTTTCTTATCAGTACTCTAGGTCCATGGTATGGATATATTATTGTTTATCTCAAAACCCAATCTTTTCGGCCTGAAATCTCACAATCTTAGCGACGGAAAATACGCTTCCAATCCCAACAGTATAAAATTATTGGTGAAACACTCTATCTTTGTGGAGCGGATTCTGTTTTCAGACGCTGTCTTGTTCATGAAGAAGCTGAAAAGGTGTTAAATGATTGCCATTCTGGAGCATGTGGCGGTCATATGTCTGGGTATCCCACAGCCCAAAAGATATTGCGCGCTGGTTATTTATGGCCGTCATTATTCAAAGATTGTATTTATGCAGTCCGGAAATGCCACAATTGTCAACTTTTTTATCATAAGATGTGCGTGCCACATGCTCCTCTTCATCCCATAATTGATGTTGGTCCTTTCGCGAAATGGGGTATCGACTTTATTACATGTAACCCTCACTCGGCCGGGGGGCATGCATATATTATCTTAGCAGTAGATTATTTTACTAAGTGGGCTGAGGCGATGCCTACATTTTCGGCTGACAGCAAGACTACTGTGACTTTCATATTTAATCACATAATTGCTAGGTTCGGTGTTCCTCAAGCCATTATTACAGATCATGGAAGTCATTTTCGAAATTTCATGATGATTGAACTGACAGATCAACTTGGCCTGCGTCACGACAGTTCCACTCTGTATTATCCACAAGCCAATAGTCTGGTTGAAGCCATAAATAAATTTTTAGTCACCATGATTAGACGAATTATTGGTATTCACAAAACGAATTGGCATTCCATGTTATTTTCAGCACTTTGGGCATATCGAACCTTAGTAAAAACATCAACTGGTTTCACTCCCTTTCAACTCGTTTACGGTTTGGAAGCTGTGTTGTCGATTGAATGCGAAATTTCGTCACTAAAATTAGCTATAGAATTACTCCCAGCTACGTCTGAGGAGGAGAAACGTTTCCTGTACTTAGCTCAGTTGGATGAGAATCGACGAAATGTCATAATAGAAAATGACGCTCATGTTAAACGAATAAAAGCTCAGTATGATAGAAGTGTTACACCTCGAAATTTTTCGGAAGGAGACCTAGTATTAGTTTATGATCAAGCCAACGATAAGCTAGGAGCTGGGAAATTCGTGCCCATGTGGCATGGCCCTTTCATTGTCAAGAAAAAGCTAGCTAAAGGGGCCTATGAGCTGATAGATTTTGACGGTGTCCCTTTAGATAAACCCAGAAATGGACTTTATCTGAAGCGATACTATGCTTAAATTGGTATGGAGATTTTTTATTAGATTAGATTTCTTTACTGCTGGTGTGTTTTAGATTAGAAAAGTGTGCTTAGTTTAGAAGTGTGTTTTTATCACTATTCATACTTATCTGAGTTTTACTCTTGATATTTCAGATGTCGACGTCTCTTCAGACCTACATTGGTTTTGCTGATGGTGCTTGTCGTAGTACACGGAACATTTCTTCCGCAGCTTGGGTTATTTATTCACCCTCAGATGAGTTAGTATCCAGGCATGGGGTAAGACTTGGTCAAACAACGAATAACATTTCCGAGTATAGTGCAGTGATTGAGTTATTATCCGAATCCATATCATTTGGAATTCGGAGTTTGATTGTTAAGTTGGATTCTGAACTTGTTATATTACAATTAAACCGATTTTATGCCATTAGAAATCCAGTGTTATTACGGTTATTTTTAAGAGTTCGTCTCTTGGAACGTGAATTCGATTACATTGAATATCAACATATTCCAAGACATTTAAATACGTTAGCAGACGCAGTTACTTCTAGTATGATAAATCGACATTTGCAATAATCAAAGCAGTAAAACAAACAACATCCATAACACATATACAGATAGCCGATAAATAGTGATATATCATAGTATAGAATGTTTTCGAAAAAATATACATCGTCTTTGATCATAGGTTGGAAATACCTTATGATCGGCAAAATGATAAACACAAAAAGTCAAAAATATGAGTCTACAACACGATCATCCCATCACTGATGGTGGTCGCGATAAGAAACCATTGCCTGAGCCACCCTACACAATAACCTCCTAAAAGATCCTGGAACACCAATCACGTATCTCTGCAATCTGAGTGGGATCTCATCTATGTCCGTCTCTGGAATATCTAGAGTCAGACGCTCTAGATGATGCTCTAAATCAGAAAAAATTTCCGTTGATTGGCCTACTGGGGCTGGTGTAGCTGCAACTGGTTGTCTTATGTCATAAGGCTGGAGATGGGCTGGTCGCCGTGGACCCACGTCTGCATTCATAAAAAAAAATTGGTTATTAATTGAAAAGACGATCAAAAATCAAAATTAGAATTTAGAATTCGTTGAAAATGTTTTTACCTGATTCATCCCACTATTCCCCTGCTGGGAGAGTCATCTCCCGGTCACTACGGAAGTCTATCCAGACATATGGAAAGTCCTCGATGACAAAAAGTTGGCAGTCCATCCAACGAAAATATGAAGGAGGAAACCGAACAATCTCAGCGCCCTCAATACCGTGATGGGCCATCAATGCAACCCAACAAACCATCCTAGGTTCTTGGGGTCGACCAGCATCAAAAGGAATACTTTGTGGAGCTAGCATGGGTACCCTCTCTAGAGAAAAAGTGACCACGATGGATCCATATCCAAAGTTATTTAGTTTTCCATTTTTTTCTCTAGTCAGTTGGCCTTTTACATTGGCCAACACAGCTTCACACCAGTTGAAAATGGTGCCTCGGAAACAATCTACAGCAATACGCATCTGGGAACTGGTAGCCACATGCAGTGCGACACTCCCACACAGTCTGGTAACAGTAAATGCAATCACTTTTAGCTCGGGGCGGATGATAGTTTTTATATCAATCTGTTTGTCCTTGGGGTCAGCTTCATCATTACAGAACTCTTGTCGAAGACTAGCGATAGTTTGGCCACCTGGCCTAGTCCCAAACAAGGAAAGTTGTTCGCCCCTCTTGGACAAACCAGTTAGAAAATAAATATCCTCCAGATCAATTTCGAGCCGGTGGCCGCCAATAATGAAACACTGGTCCTGCACATTCCACCTGTTTACCAGCCATGTTAAGAGGTCTACCTATGCCCTCATGCCCTGAATGGCCCAAAATTTATACAAAATGCATGCTCTTAAAGCCTGCATTGTGGGAAAATGGAGCATCGCGGCGTCATCCACATCCTCATGCTCACGTTCTCTCCAAATCAACATCTTGCTAATCCTACAATGCATAAAAAGATAAGTTAGAACAATCTAATTTGAAAATTTTTGGGCGGAAAATGAAAAATTTGATTTTGAAATTCAATTGCGCGGGGACCACACTTTTTCTTCGTACACAGTGCGTAGGAATGCACGCATTCCGTAAGTAAAGTGTGGACCCATGACCTTTTTTCTATATAGAAAAAGGTCGGGGTCCATAGGTCCTGTGTGTTATGCCTGCGGACTCTCGCGGGCGGTTTCTTAAACATATTTTTCCCTTAAAAAATGAAAACTAAAGCCTAAAATAATTGTAAATAGATGAAAAGCAAGATTAAGAGGTTGTGGATTACCTGGGGCTGACGGTTCTCAATTTCGTCGGACGGATCTTCCGGTATCTTCATAGGAACTTTTTACCCAAAAGCTTCTACTTTTCACTCTGAACTTGAACGGTAAAAATGAAGTTGAAAAAGTCCTTTTTATAAGTTTTTTCAAATAGATGAATTTTTACTTTATTTATTTTTCACTTTAAAAAGGGTATTTTGAAAGCATTTTTACTTATTTTAAACAGGTATGTGTAATGTTTCAAGTTTTTGTGTAGAAATTGGATTTATCAGGAGAATTGATCATTTTTCAACAAAGAGCATACTTTTATCACTTTTTCGGACTCTTTCAAAATTTTACGAAAAATTGAAACATTGGAGTTCTCTTTTAAGCCCTTTTCAGACTCTCTAAATATGAAAATATTGCTGAGTAATTGATTGTTCGAACTCGTTAAAGTAAATGAATGATCGTCCCTTCAGTATAAGTTTACCCCTTTTACAGACTGAAATGGACTATTTACGAAAAAGGTATACGTGGACTAATTACGGTCAATAGAGTTCTCTCCCACATCATTTTATCCTTTTTCGGGCTCGAGAGACTAAATTTACGAAAAAGTACACCCATGGATTTTTCTTAAGTTTTTCTTCTGACTCCCTAAAAATGAAAAACACCGAGTTTCTCCTATACTGGACTCGTTAAAATTTAACAGTAAAGGACCTGTTTAATTTTCAACAGGAACAAACCACTCCTTCTTAGGGTTCGAATCTTAAACTAAGTTGGACTCATCCGAAGGATGAGCTTATAAACAAGCAAATGTTATCCTCCTCAAGCTTGTCAAAAATAAAGAGGTACTTGCCAAAAATGGTGGGGGAAAAGAGAGAAAAATGACTTGTTTGTGGTATTTTGATTTTTCGAAAATCTAATTAACCACTCTTGAACACGACACTTTCAATCACTTGGGTTGGGAAATCCTTTGCCTAACAGTTAATCGAACCTCATTTGAAAGTCTTCATCCGGTTTCTGGGTATTAGCTTTAGGTCAACTGCTACCAAGCCATCTACAGTATTGTTATGTGTTCAAGAGGACAATTCAAATAAACCATTCATCTGCAAAATATCTGTCATCCATTTTTTACCATCCCTGAGTCAGTCCTTGTCGATATATTTTCAAAACTTGATCTATTATTTCATGTTGTGGGCTTGCCTATGACAGATCACTTTCTATCGACGACAGCTCATTATCTAGGAAGTTGATCCAGAAATCGTCAGTACCTTGAAATCTGCATGCCTCAATGGCAGGTTTCTCGCCTTCGATGACAGGTTGCATCATTGACCTTCGATCGAATGATTCCGTGACATGTTCGACTTCATCTCATTCATTCACATTTCATGGATTGTACTGAGTAATTTGAGAGCCATTTACATTACTGGTGGTTACTCTCACACTTGTTAACAGTTTACATCATTGACTGGTAATCAAGTGGTTTCTACCATGTTCGAATTCAACACATTTATTCACATGGATAGAATCGTACTAGTTCGAGATGCAGAAATCAAGACCCTAGATCTAGTCTCTACCATCCAGGCTGCGAGGAATTTTGTTATCATTTATACAGTAGACTATTTACAAACAGATGGTTGCGTCCATACTGTGTCTACACATGTCTATACTATGATGTACTCAAAATCATTCCTGTATCAGAACAGTTTGAATTAGTCTCTAGTTAGTTTTGATCTGAGTAGGGGAATGCCTACCTCAACGATGATATATATATAATTTTGCATTGAATTTTTTTACAGGTTCTGACTGGGGTGACCACAAGATGATCCTTGAAATGATAAATTACTGCACTCTTCATATATGACAGACTTCAACATCATCTATTCCATACTTTTCACTTTAGGGGGCAATCTGTTACACTGAAAATTGTCATCCTGACATTCTGATGTGTGTATGAGTTCATTATTACTCATACTTATCCCTCTGCAAGTCTGACATATCAGTTCCTCATGTCAAGCCTTGAAAATCAGAGAAAGGTTCCTAAAAATCTCCTAAACTTTGGTGTCACACATTCTCTCTATCTTGCCTGCGATCTCGCACCTAATGTTCATCTCTCTTGCGTATCTGAACGCACTTTATCTACGTTAAAAGTGTGGACCCATGTAAGAACAAAGAGGCGCAAGTGATTTCCAAAAAGCTCAATAAAAGTGAATTCTAGAAGCTTCCAGAAAATATCTTGCGGTGATAGAACCACTCTTATGAGGTGCATGTATCCCTTACCTTATGGAGCTAACCCCTTGATGTGAGGATCTTATCCCTTTGAAGGAGGATTCTATCCCTTCATAGCTGGAACAGAAAACCTCCTCTATTCTACTATAAAAAGAGGCATTGGGTAGCCTCAAAGGGAGTTGAAGCTTTAGAATATTTGAAGTTAAGTGCTGTTGAGATTCAGACTCAGTTAATTAAGACTTTTGAGAGGAAAGATTACATACCTCTATTCGTCTTAGTTGGAGGAGTGAAAAGCTTATAAAAGTAAAGGAGATTCCTACTTCGGACCCCGGAAAGTCCTGTGCAACATCAAGGCTCAGGTTGTAAGGATTTTCTTCTTTTGAAATTAATACAAATATACTCATTTTTCTCAATAAAATTTCAATCAATGGTTTATTTCATAGATTCCTTGATCACTATGATAAGCATGGTTTATGTTGATTTCTATACAAGTGCTATGTAATATTTTTCTTGTTTGTGGCTACAGGTTTACGAGGAAAACTCCTTCAAGCGCGCGAGGGACAACAACGACTTCAAACAAGCACTGGACAAACGGTAAGTCCTTAACACTTCAATAGAGCTTTTCATGGATCATATATACTTAGAGAAAGATTATTTTATTTGGATGTTTGTTACTAGATACTTTTAGTACTAGGGAGATCGGTCTTTTCCACAAGACGGATTAATCCTCCAACACTACCTCTACAGAAGCATTGACAAGATGTCCTATATTTCACAGAAGAGAGATTTCCCTCAGCAGATGCAAAGCTTATTTCGTCACTCTTTGATTAAGATGGCTGTGTTGCACCAATTACAGCATAAGGGAATTCCATGGGAGTTTTTCATTGCCCATGAAGTGTTCACCAATCCACAAGCCCATCCTCATAAAAATATTCCTTCATCATCTCATCCTCCTCTCCCTATTCCTCCATCATCTCCTACTGAAATTGTTTCACCATCTACACATATTCCGTCACCTCAAGACAACCCTCCCTCACCCTCTCACAATGCATCAGACAATGAGGGAAGTGACAATGATCAATCAAATGTAAAAGAAGGAGAGGGAAATAATGAATCAAGCAGTGAAGAAGAAGGAAATGAGGAGGCAGAGGTCAGTGATAAGGCAGAGAGCATGGAAACAGAAAATAGTGATGATGGTGGCAATGATGAGGCACATAGTAGTGAACATAATTACAGTGGCTCAAAAAGCCTTGATGACACTAATAATGACAACACACAAGTCATTGAAGAAGATGAGGGTAGTGCAAAAGAAAGTGAAGATGCAGAAACCAATGAAGAAGATTCCCATGAGTTAGAAAATAGTGAGGCTCATGGCAGTAATGAAGGCAGTGAAGAAAACAATAAAGAGGGAAAAAACGATGCAAAAACCAATGATGAAGAAATCAACAAGGAGAATGAGGTTGATGTCAGTGAGGAGGATATCCGTAAAGAAGAAAAAATTGAATCAAAGAGTAATAAAGCAGGAAGCAGCAGTGAATAAGAAGGAAATGATGACCATAATGTCAGTGAGGGCAATGAGGATAATGACAGTGATAATCTTGGCAGTGACAAAAAAAAGAGAATTGAAGCCCACAACAATAGTGCACAGAAAAGTGATGATTATGGCACTAACGATGACAATGGGTCAAAGGGCCATGATAGAAATGATGATACCAATGCAAATGGCACCCATGAGAGCAGTAATGTTAAGAGACATAGTGACATTGAAGATGACAGCAATGGTGGAAATAAGACATATGGCACTGAGATAAATAATATTGAACCTTTTCCTTTAACTTACCATAGGGGAAGTAGGCATGTTTTTTATGCCCTCAAGAGGCAAGGGGCCATGCCTTCTACTTCAACCAAGTAGCTTGACAAAGGAAAAGAGAAGGTCATGGATGAAAAAGAAGAAGACCAACATGAAACTGAACAAGAATTTGAACTCATTTATGTTAACAGTGATGATGAGAATGAGGCAAGGATATCAAGCATGTTTCTCAAGGTAAAGATGCCCAAATCAAAGATTTGCAAGCCAATCTAGGAAGGGCTAGGAATGTCATTCACTATTATGAGATTGAAAACAAACACCTAGAGGCACAAAAGGCAATATATGAGGTCATAGCTATCAGAACTCAAAAAGAGACTGAAAAATCCAAGGCTAAGGTAGATGAGGCCTTGGATATATATGGAGACATTGATGAAGAATAAGAACAACTTCCTAGGAGAAGGCCAAGAACAATTGGTTTAAATAAGGCCTCAGCGAAGGAGAGAGAGAAAGAGGCAACCTTGGCAGAGTAGCTCACTCCAAGTGAGTTTCCTGCCATGGAGATTGACTATGATCGGGAGACTTGTATTGAGAGGGAAAACATGCACTTAGAAGGTCTATTGGAGAAGACAAAGAGGGACCTAGACCTCTAAAAGAAGATGGCAAGGCACTATGCCTTCAGGAACAAAACTACACGGGCCAAGCTCAAAAGAGCCCTTGCTAAAATTCAAGCCCTCGAGGAGAAAAGCAAATAAAAACTTGAAATCCTTGTTGATGCTTCCCTACAGGCATCCCAAATACCATGAGGAAGACAATTTCAAATTTTGGCAAGTTTTTGAAAATTTTGGTTTTTGACTGATTTAAAGTAAGGGTGCAGCGCCCCTGGTGCTACACTCTTTTTTGAGGCATCCATTGGAGGAATGGTATAAATTTTTGGGTTCATCTTTCCAAGTACATCACACACACAAAATTTCAGATCATTTGGAGCAGATTTGGTCCTCCAAAAGGGTCAAAAACATGCAAAAATTCACCATTCTACCCTATTTTCAGGGCTGGTGCTGTGCCCTGAGAAGTATTTGGATATTTGGTTTTTGAGCCAGAAAATTGGCACCAAATGAAAAAATAAAGAAATTTTTGGAAAGTATACTTGACAAGCTTTCCAATGAGCTATCATGGAGCTCATTCGGACACTGGGAAGCCCTTCAAAACATAGTTTCAAGGTGACCTATTTTTCAAATGTAGGCGTTGCGCCCTTGGACCTCACTGCTGCGCCCTTGCTTGCAAAGTCAACAAAACACACTAGGAGATATTTTGGTATTATTGAGGAGCCTCAAAGTCATTTTTTTCCAAAGCTAGGTGTTAGAAGTTATTTTTCATTTATTGCATTAGATATTCTGTGCCTTGGGCCTTGCATGGTCTTAATGGACAATAATAGCATTTATGATGTATTTGAGACATTTTTGAAACCCTAGTTAGGGTTTTGGTCCTCCTTTATAGTTAAATACAACATTGAGGCCCCATTGTACATGTTGGATGATTATTAAGAAGAAAATCATTGATTTGAGATTGAAGAGAATTTGGATTTCATTTTTTTGGATCTCTTGATTTGCTTGACCATGGAGTAGGCTCACTTGCAAGATTCATGAGCATAGTTAATGGTGATGTGTTCCTTATTCAGTACTTCTTTTCTCATGTTATCATTTTGTCTCATCTTTCTATTGCATTAGGACAGAAATTTTCGGCTAAGAAATGTTGTTTAGAGGCACCTTAGCTCTGTTTGTTCTCTATTGCTTCTGTGTTTTCCTCTACTAGGTCATATTAGAGAATTCTTGAATGCTCTCTAGTCCCACTTAGTTTGTTTATCTTAAGAATGATTCAATGATGCAAATTTCAAATTATTTTTGTGGTTAGCCTTGCTCTTTGATAGTACTTAAACATTGTTTTTAAGGTCTTTTACTTTGAAGTATTGTTGATTAGGTTTAGCTAAAGAGGTTTATGATTTTCCATGCCCTTTTTTTCATCTTAAATGGTTTCTTTGGAGGTCTTTGTAGTTTGATTAATGAATTTAGGATTTCCCTATTCATTGATCTCTGCTATGTGTTTATCTTAAATGTTTTATGAGCTTGAAGGTGAAATCACTAGAAGATTTACAAGTTTCTTGCCTTCTATAGTTCATTGGATTGTTGTCTTAATGCTTACTTGCTAGGGTTTAGTCAAAGAAGTTATTGGTATTCCTTGTCTTTGGTTATTTATTCATGCTTAGTAATATTAAAGGTCATTCTTGTTAAGGTATTTTTTTAAGGATTCTTAACTTCCCTTTTGCACCTACTATGTTCACAATTTAATGTTCACCTCACTCACATAATATTTTAGATCCATTTGGATTTGTTAGACTTGCCCTGTGATACACCCTTGACCTATTGTTAAATTTTTCAAGACCTTTTGTAGACTCCATAGCCCAATGGCTTAAACCTCTCTCACTCTATCTATTCTGCTTGACAAACTATCCAACCAAAAAAACAAACAACCCTAAACCTAATAACTAGCCTAAAATAAAACCCTAAAAGCTATCAAGTTACACCTTTCATACAAATATAGAGAGAGCCCTCTCTGAGTCTAGGAAGGCTAAGTCCTAAGACTCCAAAGACTATTTTGATGTTACCCTTGTACATTTGGTCTTGCAAATCTAAAAAATTATGGGGAACTAACATAATGGTGATCACGGTGGGACTCTGAGTCAGTAACATCCTAAGTACACCTTAAGAACTCTCAAATCCCTGTTAAACTTAGAAAATAAAGTGTTAGTCAAGAGTAGTGTCTAATTGATTCACCATACTAGTAATATGATGACTCAACTTGAGAAAAATTATTGAAATATTAGTGTTACATAAGAAACTCAGAAAACCCAAAACATCTCTAGATTGGTTTTTGAATTGTTGATGGTGGAAAACAAGCCAACCCTCAGAGCAGTAAACCTCACCCACCTGGTGACTCCACTAGCCTCCAGTAGGCCTACTAACTTCACTATTTCTCATAGACTCCCCTGGGAATGCACTAATCAGTCACAACAGTCTAAAACCCAGTCACTTATTGTGTGAGTTTAGTACCCCTTGTAGATAGGTCTGTTTTCAAGACAATCCTAAAATTTTGGCCTCTTTACATTATTGAGTTTGAAATCTGGCTTTGCAAAGGATTACCACCAGATCTCACCTTGACCCTAACCCTCCTACCATAGTTAATGACCCAGAAAATATTTTGTGGAAAACTTATAGGACAAAAGATTCAACTATTGTTTTGACCATTAAGAAAGAAAGTTTTGTCCCTGAAAACCTCAGAGCCTTGCAAGATCCCTGATTTGACTTATACCATAGAAAAAACATTTTTAGAACTAAGTCTTAGAGTAGGATAGACTAGACAGACCTTGAGCCCATATATTTGGAGAAAATTCCTAGTAGAGAAGCCTCTCCTTCCACTCCTCCTGATT